>JAECUM010016344.1:0-11345 GCA_016617855.1 Megalonaias nervosa
CTCATGTCAAATGTGTGTACCAAATTCACATCTACAACTCATGTCAAATGTGTGTACCAAATTCACATCTACAACTCATGTCAAATGTGTGTACCAAATTCACATCTACAACTCATGTCAAATGTGTGTACCAAATTCACATCTACAACTCATGTCAAATGTGTGTACCAAATTCACATCTACAACTCATGTCAAATGTGTGTACCAAATTCACATCTACAACTCATGTCAAATGTGTGTACCAAATTCACATCTACAACTCATGTCAAATGTGTGTACCAAATTCACTTAATACACCTCTAGTCGAAGGAGGGTATGAAATTCACATCTACAACTCATGTCAAATGTGTGTACCAAATTCACTTAATGCACCTCTAGTCGAAGGAGGGTATGAAATTCACATCTACAACTCATGTCAAATGTGTGTACCAAATTCACATCTACAACTCATGTCAAATGTGTGTACCAAATTCACATCTACAAATCATGTCAAATGTGTGTACCAAATTCACATCTACAACTCATGTCAAATGTGTGTACCAAATTCACTTAATACACCTCTAGTCGAAGGAGGGTATGAAATTCACATCTACAACTCATGTCTAATGTGTGTACCAAATTCACTTAATACACCTCTAGTCGAAGGAGGGTATGCAATTCACATCTACAACTCATGTCAAATGTGTGTACCAAATTCACTTAATACACCTCTAGTCAAAGGAGGGTATGAAATTCACATCTACAACTCATGTCAAATGTGTGTACCAAATTCACTTAATACACCTCTAGTCGAAGGAGGGTATGAAATTCACATCTACAACTCCTGTCAAATGTGTGTACCAAATTCACTTAATACACCTCTAGTCGAAGGAGGGTATGAAATTCACATCTACAACTCATGTCAAATGTGTGTACCAAATTCACTTAATACACCTCTAGTCGAAGGAGGGTATGAAATTCACATCTACAACTCATGTCAAATGTGTGTACCAAATTCACTTAATACACCTCTAGTCGAAGGAGGGTATGAAATTCACATCTACAACTCATGTCAAATGTGTGTACCAAATTCACTTAATACACCTCTAGTCGAAGGAGGGTATGAAATTCACATCTACAACTCATGTCTAATGTGTGTACCAAATTCACTTAATACACCTCTAATCGAAGGAGGGTATGAAATTCACATCTACAACTCGTGTCAAATGTTTGTACCAAATTCACTTAATACACCTCTAGTCGAAGGAGGGTATGAAATGCACATCTACAACTCATGTCTAATGTGTGTACCAAATTCACATCTACACCTCTCGTGTAAAATGTGTTCCAAATTTACATCTACACCTCAGGTCTAAAATGTGTTCCAAATTCACATCTACACCTCAGGTCTAAAATGTGTTCCAAATTCACATCTACACCTCTAGTGTAAAATGTGTACCAAATTCACATCTACACCTCAGGTCTAAACTGTGTTCCAAATTCACATCTACACCTCTAGTCTAAAATGTGTTCCAACTTCACATCTACACCTCTAGTGTAAAATGTGTACCAAATTCACATCTACACCTCAGGTCTAAACTGTGTTCCAAATTCACATCTACACCTCTAGTCTAAAATGTGTTCAAAGCTCACAACTACACCTTCTAGTCTAATGTGTGTTCCAAATTCACATCTGCGCCCTGAGTCTAATGTGTGTTCCAAATTCACATCTGCGCCCTGAGTCTAATGTGTGTTCCAAATTCACATCTGCGCCCTGAGTCTAATGTGTGTTCCAAATTCACATCTGCACCCTGAGTCTAATATGTATACCAAATTCACAGAGGTATCTTAAATGGTTTTAGGAGTTCCACCCCAGAAACAAAAGTGTTAAGGATGGATGAAAGTCAGCAATCATAGACATTAAGAAATCCTATTTTGAGTAATAACAAGTTTGTTGTACTCATTTTATCAAGCCAAGTCGCTCATTGAAAGTTCAGCAATTGAAACAGTGAGTTGCAAACATAGTGAGAAACATGTTCTCTGTGGTATATGTTCACTATATATTTTAGGTTTTCCTTCTGCCAGTATCCATTTATTCTGAGCATTGCAGCCAAGCGCCGAATTCTTCAGGAGGACTCGGAACGGCAGATGATCTTAATGGCCAGGGTGAGCGGAAGCATGGCGTCATTTTTTCAGCTGACATGACTGGAAGATTACTATTATAAATCAGTTTGATAATGATCAGAATTCCATGGGTGTGACATAACTCAAATTGATAATAATGAAAATTCCATGGGTGTGACATAATTCAAATTGATGATGAGAATTCCATGTGTGTGACATAATTCAATTTGATAATGATGTGTATTCCATGTGGGTGACACAATTAATTTTGATAATGATGAGAATTCCATGTGTGTGACATAATTCTTTTTTCCTGATTATGAGAATTCTGTGTGTGTGACTTAATTCAAGTTGATAATGATGAGAATTCCTATATGCATATCATGATTTTGATATTTTCATCTAGTGTCTGTAATTTTTATAGTTCTCTGTATGAGCCACAAACAGAGATGTTATGCACAGTGCTATAATTATTTCATGAAAAGGTCAAACTGGCGGATGTTAGCATATCATCTTAAAACATTGATTGAGCCAAACCGCATATATATATATTTTGTAGCTTGGCCTGAGACATTGTTTCTTATCTGTTGTAAAGTTACATTTTCATGACATTGGATATTATGATGTCATTTACAGAGGAGTCTGGTGGCAAAGGTTCAGAGACATCAACTTCCAGATGCAGGGATGCTATTCCTTAACCTGACTGTACGCAGAAACCATCTAGTCTCGGACTCTTTGACTGAGGTAATATGGCAGAGTTATGTAGAACATTTTATCACATTTCATTTTTGCAAGTATTACAACTGCATGATGTCATAAATATTGGTATGTTACAATTTTAGCAGTTTTACCCAACACAGAAAGATCATTTGACGAAAGCATAGCCCTTGCAGTTACATACCCTTAAATAGGTAATTTTACAAGTCTGCATTTTGTTTGCACTTCATTTCCATTCCTTCTGCATTTGATTTGCTTTCCATCAACATTTCTGTTTGAGCTATCATCTCAACATTTTTCAGTCTAAAAATTGCATTCAGATTTTGCAGTACATTTTATTGTTGTTGTCACACAGATATTACTGGATGTAACTTGGTGATCTCACTGGACCAGATTTTTATTGTGTGCACTAGCAAGAGAATAGTTCTTTAAAACAAGCTGCACAATATATTATTTTCATTGTTTTAAAAGTTTCCTCTTGGATAGATCATTCATAGGCTGTAACCATGATTTGCTGGTCTTACAACAGTAGGAACATGCCAGTTCATGCAGAATATCAAAAACAATTTTGCTGGATATTTTAAATAAAGGGCCAGTGAAAGAGAATCTCTTGTTGAAATGGATTCAAGTGATTCAAACATAGCACAGGGATGGTCCTGGCTTTTAAAAAGTTGTCGCCAAAAAAATCGCCAACCTCAATATTTTGTTGCCAATTTTCAAAAAATGTCGCAAGAACAAGTAGTGAATATTTTTCCAAGTCTATTAATGTAATACGCAAGGAAAATTGAAAAAGATAGGATAGTTATTACTTTATTGACAATAAGCAATACATCTATAATATTACAAAATAAATCATTACATGACTGTTTTGCACTATTAAAATGTTACAGAATGTCACATGATGATCCATCACGATTTTAGGGCTGCCCACTTGTTGAATGCAGTTTCAAAGTCTAATTCTTCGCATCTGTACATTCTGACTCTCATTAAATTCTCTAGAGTTCAGATGCCAAATTTATTTCTATGCCAGTTTTTATGAGGTTCATCTTACTGAATCCACGTTCACAGTCTACAGTGCTGACAGGTGACACTAGTAGTACTGTTACTAATAACAGCCATCTTTGCTACTTCCATGGTCTTTGCATCCCGCATCACCGTTAGTGCATAGGTATGACTGTTGTCACCTGAAAAAATGCATTATCAAATGTAAATATCTACTTTCAGACATCTACAGTGTCTCGCTCATCTTTATTTAATAGAAATATCAGGTATTAAGCAAATCTATATTATGTATATTATTTTTCAAATAATAGTTTTGTAAGGAACTTTAATGACATTTTAATACTAAAATCCTATGATCGTACTTTGCAATGTAACATAAGTGACGTATAATGCGACCGTCGATTTCATGCATTCACTAATTAAATGCCCCCCCCCATGGCTAGTTTCACAAAGTACATCTCCGTCAACAGTAGTTCAGAAATTAATTTTTGCCACGCTTTACATGCTTTGTTTATAGTGAATTGCTTCTTAAATCCCAAGAATGATCACTGAATGCTGTAGAATTTTTCCGACAAGCAAACGAGGATCTCCATTCCCACCAGTGAAACTTACGCGAGTCAACACCTGGCATTAACATACTGTATATATAACCATTAATTACTATCATTAAATTAAAAGAAGTGAAGAAACATATCACAGAGCATATGTGCCCATCCCACCCACAAAAAAACCAATTCGGAAAAAATTTATTATTGAGTCAACAGGGTTATATGCATATACTAGTTAACAATAAGGAAATAAGGTGGGATATAAAATGTGGGAAATAGTTCTCACATATATGGTACCTTGAGACAACACTTGAACTGTTAACATAAATTCAAACCCATTTTAGGCATTGTTAGTTATAACAAAAAAGGGCATGGTTTATTTGTCAATCAGTTGCTAGTACTTTCACTCCCTGTAGAACAGTGGTTTCTTTGAGGTTTAAGTCTAACCTTCAGCTATTGTATAGAATATGAAATGGGGGGGGGGGCAAACAACTCACAGGGAGAAACGGCGAGTCTTTTTTGAGAATTTCACATGTATTGGACCCCAAAAAATCGAAGAATATTTAGTGAAAACGATGCTTAAATATGCCGCAAAAAAACTTCCCGATGGTAGGAAATCTGCCTGTTTTCGGATGCAATCTCCAGACTTGGCTTTTGAAAAGATTTATTTTTTGCATGACACGCTAAAATAACTGTACGGTATTAACTAAATTTATTCAACGACTATTTGAATTCTTTCGAAATTAATTCTTTTTGTACCTTTAAAACTTCAACACAGAAGGGGCATTTTGCGTTGGAACGTATTCGGATTTATTGGAACTATTGGAATTGATAGGACTTTTATGAAATATGAATTCATTCACCATGCTGTAAGTTAATTTAATTCTTTCACTCCTATATTTTGAGAAATAAATTATTTTCAATTACGCAAAACTTGTTTGTTTTGCTAATTCTTGTTGCGTAGTTTAAGTCCCTGCAGTCGTAACATGGGATTGACGGCAAAAATAAAAGATCAATGAGCAAAATTAACATATATTACTTACCCTGCCTGGATTCATGTTTGGTGACATGTCCTTCTTCAAAATGTCACAGCCAGTTGTAAATGAATTGATGACTTATGCCTTGGTACATATCTCACAGAACATCTGATTTAACTTTGTATCATATCTCAGCCATGGACGCCCAAGTTTCCAGCTGTCAAGAAATTTTCGGGAACTTTTTACCCGTTCATCATGATGTGGTGTTGCACTTGAAGCATTACTACCATCACTACATGTATGTGATGTTGGACTGGCAGGTATAACATCAGGTTTAGTGACTGTATTGTCTGATGAATTTGCACTAAATCCAAATGCTGTTAATTTTGTTAACTTACTCTTAGGATGAGATGATGAACATGGAATGTCTAACTTATATTTACCCATGATAATGTTGCACTTTTGACAGTAATTCTGATTGAGATTTTTTCCATTTGCTTTGTATCTATACACAGCAATCATTACTTCAAAGATTATCAGTTTGCTCTAAAGTTTCGGCAAAACTATTTATTGGTATATTTAAAAAAACCAACAACAACAACAGAAGGATTAGCCGTCGTTCTGTTCATGTCTTCAGAGGTCTGTCAATTGTAGGTAATGTCCGGTAGCATGATTGAGTGTATCACAGCTTACAGTACTCAAGCCAGATGTCAACATAAGCGGATTATGATGTAACAATGCACTGTAAAGATGGGTTTGCCAATATGAACAAAGGGTTTGTTTATGTAACAGATAGATTTCGGTGCATTGTGTATCCAAGTCTGTGTCTTCCTTTCGTGGTCTCTTTGAATTTCTCCACTCCAAATCCATGACTGTATGTACAAATTAAACAACCAAAAAGGCTGTCGCCAAAAATATCGCCATATGGTATATTTTGTCGCCAATAAGGAAAAAAAAATCGCAATTTGCGACATTGGCGAAGCCCAGGACGATCCCTGTAGCAGCACAGCAAGTGCAAGCAACAAAGCAAAACTTTTTGCACAACTTCCAATAAACTGGCATGGGAAATGGTTGTTGGTAGAAATGTCAGAGATGGGGATGCTGTGTAAACTGTGTGAAACACAGAAAAATAATGATTTTACTGTAGGATCCACAAACTGTAGCACTGGTACAATAGATAAGCACATAAATTCAACTGATTTATGTGGCAGCAATATGGGCAGAAGCCATGAAAAAGGATTTGATTTCAAGAAGGTAATTACTTGCCGGACTAAATCTTGTTTCCTTTGTGTTTTCATTCTTTAATGGTATTGTTGAGAGTTCACACCAATCTGAGTCACTTATAAAGTTCTTTCAAAAGATTTCTCTTGTTTTTCTGATTTTCCCATTTTTCATGTTTTATTTATTTTAAAAATTCAGTCATTTTCCCTTTATAACTTTTTTCTACCTGCCATTTTTACCTGTACACTTTATTACACATGAACACCCTAAGAAAGGAACACATTTGCAGTTAGTAAATACCTTTATAATGGTGAATCCTGTATACAAGCTACAAAAAAAACATTGCTTAGGTACAATAAATTACACAATAACCTTTTGCTTGCCTGGTTTGAAGCTGATGCAATCACGTGAAATATGTTCTTCATTGGGACTCTATTTCTCAAGGAATAGGGCCTAATTTATCCTCAAGAATTCAGAATTGGTCCACATTTGGAATGGGGATGGGGGATCTTGCCCTCTATAGAAAAATCAGTTCAAACAGCACTGACGGTACATTTTATAACCAGTGCCTGTACTAGATCTCCATAGACTAATGTAGCACATCCTGCAGGCAGTACCTGTTCACCTGAAGGTTAATATGGTACATCTGGCAGGCAGTACCTGTACAGTTTACCTGAACGTTAATATTGTACATCTGGCAGGCAGTACCTGTACACTGTTTACCTGAAGGTTAATATGGTACATCTGGCAGGCAGTACCTGTACACTGTTTACCTGAAGGTTAATATGGTACATCTGGCAGGCAGTACCTGTACACTGTTTACCTGAAGGTTAATATGGTACATCTGGCAGGCAGTACCTGTACACTGTTTACCTGAAGGTTAATGTGGTACATCTGGCAGGCAGTACCTGTACACGGTGTACCTGAAGGTTAATGTGGTGCATCTGGCAGGCAGTAGCTGTACACTGTTTACCTGAAGGTTAATGTGGTACATCTGGCAGGCAGTAGCTGTACACAGTTTACCTGAAGGTTAATGTGGTACATCTGGCAGGCAGTAGCTGTACACAGTTTACCTGAAGGTTAATGTGGTACATCTGGCAGGCAGTACCTGTACACTGTGTACCTGAAGGTTAATGTGGTGCATCTGGCAGGCAGTAGCTGTACACTGTTTACCTGAAGGTTAATGTGGTACATCTGGCAGGCAGTAGCTGTACACTGTTTACCTGAAGGTTAATGTGGTACATCTGGCAAGCAGTAGCTGTACACAGTTTACCTGAAGGTTAATGTGGTACATCTGGCAGGCAGTACCTGTACAGTTTACCTGAAGGTTAATGTGGTACATCTGGCAGGCAGTACCTGTACACTGTTTACCTGAAGGTTAATGTGGTACATCTGGCAGGCAGTACCTGTACACTGTTTACCTGAAGGTTAATGTGGTACATCTGACGGGCATGTTTAAATACAAACTCAGACTAAGATTATGCTTCTTCTCAAAGTATTTTATAAAGAGCAAGGATGTTGCTTGTCTTACTGTATGCATTAATTTGTTCACATTCCTTTTTTTTTTGTCGTTTTTATATATACTAAGGTTGGGTCAATGACAATCCTCTAGATTTAAAGTTAACTCTCAGATCAAATTATGTAAGTCTCCAGATTTGACCTTTTCGGGCCGTCATATCTATGAAATTCTTCAGGTTTCACATCTTTTGCATTATATGGCAGCTTGGAATTTTCTGGATATTTATTTTACTTTACATATGTTGTCTGTTTATATTTTCTCTCTCTCGCCCCTCTCTCTCCTCTCTCATGTATCTTATTGCTATGACATTCTAATTTCTCTTCAGATTTCCAGAAAACAGCATGACCTGAAGAAAAAGCTTAAGGTTACTTTTGATGGGGAACCTGGTCTTGACATGGGAGGATTAACCAAAGAGTGGTTTCTTTTGCTGATTAGACAGATTTTTAAACCAAACTATGGTGAGGAAAAACTACGATATATTTAATTTGATTGCTTTACTTGATTTGATTATATTTTATTTTGTTTGTTTTGTTAAGTATATTTAATTGTGTGCTTAACTTTTGTCCATGATTGTAACTTGTAAACAGAATGTTTACATAGTTAACTTTTGTCCATGATTGTATGTTATAAATATAATTGTTGCATAGTATTTGAGTTCAAAACATTCTAGGCCCAGTCTTGTTTACAGTTAGATTGGAATTTTCCATTGGAATGATTCACATCAAGGTTAAGTGAAAATACGTGTAAATAGAGATTTGAGAAACAAATAATTCCTGTTCTATATCAGTCTATGGGAATATCAGAGTTTGCAGTTTTGTTGTTGACATCAGATATAATTCTAGGGGAATTACTTATTTAAAATATTGGAATTACTAAAGTACACCATTGAGTTTTGAACTACTTTGGATTATTTTAAACTCATTCAGAGACATTCTGAACTGTATCACTGTTATATCAGGACATTCAATACTATTGGAATTCATTTGGAATATTTAGTATTTTTGGATTTGTGATATCACATTTAGGATTATTTGGGATTTAATTCACAATACAATGTCTCTTGAATTTTAACTTTGTATTACAGAGAAATACATTGCTTGTTAATTTACTTAAATTGTTGGTTTCACTTTCTGTTACATAGTTTAAAACCTGGAGTTTTAACAGTTTAATATTTGCAGCAGTTGCAGTATTTCATTCTCAACATGAAATATGTGAAAATGATGTTTGATATACTATTCATTCTCCATTAGAAATAAGTTGGTTGATGTATTTTGATTAGTATCTTTTTTTGTTACAGGTATGTTCACATACTGCAGAATACCTGGAGTGTACTGGTTCATTAATGCACCTGATGATAACTACCAGGAGTTTAATCTAGTCGGTGTTGTATCCTTTCATGCTTTAGTTACAGGATCACATAGTTGTTAGAGCATCCACCTCAGGTGTGGAAAAACGCGGGTTCAAACCTTGGCTGAGTTATACCAAAGACTTGTAAAAATGGTACTAGGCCTTACTTGGCACTCATCATTAATTGGTTAGTGTTAAGACTGGTTAGCCTGGTGTCAGTATAATGCGACTGCGTGGGACATGATGCTTAATGTCTGCAGCATGATACCCCAGTTATAGACATCACTATAAGCTGCCACACTGCAGACATCATAGTGATATTACTGAAAAATTGTTAAAGCTACATTAAAAATCCAAGTCACACACACACACACACACACACACACACTGTATTTTTATAGTGGACTTATTCTTTGACTGGTAAGTCACATATATTGGCTTTGTTAACCTGTGTGATTTCATCAATGAACTAGTGGACACTAGTTTTTTATTCATTCTCAGGGGAGGTAACCCACTGAGTCATAGGCTTGATGCATACATTAGAGAAGGGTGATATCAGAGGTTGAACCAAATGTTACTTCCTGTTCAGATTGATTGCCAGTTGTTGCTTGAAATTATAGGGACCCAAACTAACTTCCTGCTGTACAAAACATGTATCAAGTTATTTGTATTGAAAATAACTAATACAAAATAATATCTCAGTATCATAAATGTAAACCTAAATAAAAGAGCTGCTTTAATTCAATTCAAATAAATAAGACATACACAAATAATTTTACAGCACAGCAGTAGTGGCAGCAGGTACAAGTTCTATGACCACTACTACTTGTACTACTGCTACTACTACTAATTTTATTAATTTTTTAAATTATTATTCAAAACTACAATAAATTGCTTCGTTATAATGTTCAGATTTCATTAATATTTTCTGGTCATCTGTCACTTCTCTATTTCGCCATGAGGGGTATTAGGAGCCAAGGAATGGTGTTCTTGTGCATAAAGTCCTAGTATGGAGAAGAGAAGATAATACATTTTATTAAATTTGCCTTCCAGTTCCTTACAATGTTATAGCTCTTACCTTACCACTGCTCCCATTTCCCTTGCTATAGTATGGATGTTATGTATAATGGTAAGGCTTCATTTGTCGATGAAACTAACACCCAGCTCTCAAAGGACATTATTAAATGGTCAAGTTTTTCATGTATACCATTTGTACTTGCCTTTAAGTTGGATCCAACTGCAAACTGCATAGATCCAGGACTGCTTTTACATAATGCTTTGGCAGATCTGGGTCTGTAAGGTTTAGGATTAATAAGTAGAACAAACAACATATACCTTCATCTGCAAGCACATTATGTGATGGCAAATCAGGGTCTGTGTTGTTTTCTTTTGGACCTGACTCATAGATGTGTATGTATGGTACTGTATGATGTTGCTCCTTAATCTTGCTGTAGCTGATGGGTTTGGCAGTGTACAACAGTATTATCCTGGACATTAGGTTTCCAGCATTCTGCTACAAGAAACTTTTGAGTCCAGCTGTGGTGCCATACAACAACCCACGAGCTACAGTCGGCACCACCCACCTCAGTCTTGAGGACTTGAAACAAGTACAGCCAGTAAGTACACCAATTTTATTGTGTATAAAACATACACGGTTGTGCACAGCAAAGACCAAGATCTGCAATCACATTATACATAACAGATATGGGTTTACACTGTTCAGTTCAGATGAGAAATAAACAGTATAATTGCAGATCTGCCATCACATTATATATTCACAAATACAGGTTGACAAATAATATATACATCTGAACAGTGTTTACCAGGTGTGTCCAACCCATGGCCTATGGACTACATTTAGGCAGTCCTTTTGAAAATATGCATTTGAATTAATCTACATAATTAGTGATA
>JAECUM010016345.1:0-12500 GCA_016617855.1 Megalonaias nervosa
AGTAATAGTAGACCAAGGGACCGGGACTTTGCTTTTTTGTCGAAATAGGCGGCTTGTCGACATAAGTGATGTCGACATAAGTGGGTAGGACTGTAATTTGAAATTTAAATATAAGATTATATGAATGTATGGAGGACATCTTTACAATATGACAGCGAAAGTAAAAACTGGTAAAGCCGGGAATAATGGTGGCCACCTAGTGTGTAGAAAGGGGAGTTAACCTGTAAGAGTTGCTTCCCTTGGTTATACATACCGTACGCACGTACATACATACATACATACATATATGGACAAATGTATCAATATGAAATACTCTTTTTCAATGTGACAGGGTAGGTTTTCTACAGCAATTACACTGTAAAAGTAAATTTAGAGTTTCATGCAATTTTTGCTATAAACCTCATCAGAAAAAATTAGATCACCAATTTTCAGGACATTATTTTGACAGTTGAAATTATTACCCTGGACAAATTTATCCCGCAGATATTTATGCAAATTCTGCGATGCAAACCTGGATGCTCTTGATCCTCCATGTCCATCAAAAACACCAAAAACCGAAAGTCTGTGTCTGAAATATACAAGAGGTATAGTCTCTGTCTGAAATATGTAATATTTATAGAGTATGTTTGAAATATACATTATTACATACTCATTTTTTTCTCCATTAACTTTATATTATCAGAATTGTGCAGTATTTTTCAATACTGAACACCTTCATACTGCATGACATGTCTAAAAATAGTATTGTGTATTAGGAACTACTTTGTAAACAAAGCATATAAACTCATCTCATAGATGCTTTTGGTTGATTAGATTTGTTTGTGAATGGATTAAACAAGCTGTTTCATCCATTTGAAAGTAGAGATAAATTTAATGATGTGGATGAGTTCAATGAGTCACAAATGAAACTCTGAAACAAGCAAACAAATGAATGTGATATTTGCAATGTCAACAACAAATGTGAGAGATGCAGTATTTGAAAATACCATTCTGATCATTTAGACAGTTATTTAGGAGAAATATTCATAACATTTGCAACTATGGCCAGTGCTCTCTAGGGTCTATAAAAATAACACAGAAAAGCATACTGAGGCCAAGGGCTATCGCATATCTATCAGAGACATACCATTTTACAAGTCAGTCAAAACACTAAATTCGAGAAAAAAATGCAACTGAAGGTTTGGGTATGAAATTAACAGCATCAGATCCAATAAGCCAAGACAATGAAAAAGTATTATTTCCACTGGCTAAACAGACTGTCACACAACAGCTGCTTTGCAATTTTCCCCATTTAACTATTATGATAAAATGTTAGGTTAGCAACAGAAGACATACACTGTATGATACAGGTCATAGCCAGGGTCCCTCCAGCAGCAAGCATGCAAGTAACAGGGCATAAACATGTTTTCTTTAGCTGGTAATAAGAAAGGTAATAAATATACTTACATTAATGCATCTCGAATTTCCTCAAAATGTACTTTCTTAGTTAGTTCTGCAAATCCAAATGACATGACCCATGTCATGAAAAACCTGATACAAATTGTGCTGTAATTTTGACTACATTTCCAAATGAAATCATTCTCCTTACTGAAACTGAACTGACCCAATAAATCCAGTCCATCATAAGCAGAAAAGCAGAACTGAGTTGGATAAACAGAAAAACAAAATCCACCCATTCCAGACCAACTTGAAAAGTTTTTTTCAATGCACATTCATTCAAAATATGACTCTAAATTTCAATTTTAAGTTGATCAAAATAAGAATCTTTTAAAACTAATGTTGAGCATGCGAAAAAGTTCAAATGTTGTTCGGAGATGGTATTTGTGCATTAATATTATTACTGCGTAATGATGAATCTACAGCTGTGTATTTATTTTGAAATACAGCATAAATTCAAGTATTTTGTTTCTGGTAGTGTACTCCTTTATTATTAAGCCTTAGGTAGGAAAATGAAATGAGTATATAATAAAAAGGTTATTGCATTTGTATGAGAAAATATGAACTCATTTTTTTGAGACTAATACTGCACTCCCAATGTCATGCTGTATTACTCAGAAAAAACTTGTTCACATTATCCCAAACAAATGCAGTACTTTATAAATATGTAAATATGTATAGTCTATCTTTGAAATATACAATATTAACAGTATGTGTCTGAAAGATAAAATATTTAAAGTCTATTTCTGAAATATACAATTTTTATAGTCTGTGTCTGAAACAGGCAATATTTATAGTCTATTTTTGAAATATACAATATTAATAGTACATGTCTGAAAATACAATATTTATAGCCTATTTCTGAAATAGACAATATTTATAGTCTGTGTCTAATATATCTTGTACAAGTACTCAATGTTTTGTCTAGAAATATTTTTATAGCTGAATGGTCTGGTAAAACAGTGGAATAAATTTTATCAAGGTCAGATTTTGTGAGTTCTTAGATAAAGTGAAGTACTTACTTATTTACTTACTTACTTCCTTACTTATGAATGAATAGTTTACTTCCTACATTTCATGATTTGAAGGTCTATAGTACAATCATACATGATGATTTATATATAGCATAGAAATAACGAATGAGAGTAACATAATACAATAGCACTGAAAAATAACTTATAAATCTATCATACAATTAACATGCAATGTACAAAGATTAATGAACAATACATATTAAATTAATTATAAAATGTAGCAAAATTATTGGTATATGCTTCATTTTATTTTTGTAACTGTCATAGAACTTTATATGATGTTATCATATCTAATGAGAAGTGTTTTTATTGTAAGTTTAAATTTTTTTTATATCTTCCTAAAAGTTAACTAAGCAAATTTGCATTTATTTCTAATAATGTCATTATCATCACATCTTATGAGTCTAAGTTGAGATTCTTCTCGTACAAATGACAACTTTTTAAACTCATTAAGACAGACAAAACTGAAACAAGTGAACTTCATTTTCCAATGTCTAAAGGAATTGCTTTATTTATCATTTAGAATCAGCCATTCATATATGAAGCCTTGTAGTGAAACTTATGTTGATAGGGCCATCCTTCCGAAGTAGCAATAACAATAATTTAAAGATGGCTGATATGGTGGTGATGTTGGATGTCTATGCTGAAAAATGTTCATTAGTTCAATCAAGACATCATCAGAAGTCCTCTGGTTTAAAAAACCCATGTCAATATGACAATTCAGGAGCATTAGTGGTAACAAGATTTTCAATATCGCCATCATAACGATCATGTTAAATATCAGCTCAACGTTTTCATTTAGGACCAGCTTGATATTATAAGAAGTCTCTTACTCAAATTCCCTTGTTGATATGACAATCCATTCAAGAGGAGTAGTGGTAACAACATTTTCAAGATGGCTGCTGTGGCAGCCATACTTGATGTCAAAGCAGCACTATTTTCATTTAGGACCAACTAGACCAAGGGATGAATGTGTGTGTGAAGTATCATGGCAATCCTTAAAGTAGTTTAGGAGAAGTATAGATAAAAATAACTTGTGCTAATGGTTAGATGGATGTTATATGACAGACACTGGAAGACAGACAAAAGATTATCCCATAACCTCTTCTGGTTTATGACTTGTAGAGATAAAAATTGGAAGCTGATCATACAAAATAGGAATATTTCAAATTTTTATCCAATAATTTATTTCAAGCATTAAACCTCCAAAGTGTTTTTTTCTTCGAAATGTGCTTTCAACAATCACCTTTACAGCCATGTGACATGCTGCACTTGGTTGAGAAAAGACTGCAAATGAATGATATCTATTCATTGTTATTGCCATAAGTATCATGCTTGGAATTTCTAAAGCACAAGTTATTTTTTTTTACCAAGGTTTAATCTTCAAGGTCTGTTCATTCAGAAATCTTGCATGTACTCTCTCTGGTAAATCAGGGCACTAAGATGGTGTGATTTTTGACTGATGAATATTCAATTGCTTTTTGATAAAATCACATGGGTAAGCTTTGCTGAAGAATTACCATCCAAATCTGATCGATGTAATTTATGTAAAAGTAGGCCTTGAGTCAGACCCCACAAGGCTGGAAGATGTCATGTAGGTAACAGTAGTCCTTCAGTCAGACCCTGGTGAATGTTATTTATGTAATAGAAGGCTTGGAGTTGGACCTTATATGAGCAGTGCATGTTATTTTCTGGGAACAATAAGCAAAGTAGCAACTAACATGATATTTTTTGTTGCAATCTGACTGGTGATGCAATAATGCAAGCAGATTGTGTTGGAGGAAAATGATTACTAATTTGTATATTCAAATAGGTAAGTTTAAGACCTGCTTATCACTAGTTTGGACAGATGACAAATTAGTACTACTACCATACAATTAGCCTAGAAAAATACTGTCATCAGTGTGGTTTGGATGTACAACTCATTAAGCTAACCTGGTTCATTTGATTGGCACTGATTACAATGCAGGTTTTGTATGTGTCTTGTTAGTAAATACAATAGTTTCTGTTTGTTTAATACCATGAAGGCTTGGGACACATGCAGATTCTAGCTCTGAGTTTCAGTGATTTTCAATTTGAACAAAATGTTTAGTCAAATGAATTTTGGGAAATATATATGTATTTATTATAAAATTTTAGTTGGTGTCCATGGTGCAAAAACTTTACTTCTGGAATCACAAAATAATGAAGGGTGCCACAACACAGGAAAGCTGTGTGCAGTTCAGTTAGAATTTGGTTTGAAAATGTCATTGTCATTGTAACTGAAATTTTGTGATATGACTAGTTTGAACTGGAAAACATTACTGTTAATAAGACAAATTAAAGACTATGCCATATAGAAGAATAGTCTTACCAATATTAATATCTGAAAACATTTTTAAAAATAACTTATCTGAAACCCTTTCCAAATATAAAGTGGACAAAAAAGATGGGTAAGTAGACAGACATATACATAACATATGAAAAGTAATATTTTGCACTGTCCCTTTCTGAGACAAAAAAATGACTTAAAATAGTTGACATTATTTCCTTAGTTAAGATATAGCTGTCAACATACATTGTGGGGTGCAAATTCTTGAATTCTGGAGTGAAGTCGTCAATAATAAGATGAGCATCTTGCATTTCATCCCTCTCCCCTTTCCTCTCCGCAAAGTAGCCTTTTAATCTATAAACAGCTGAAATGAATACACAAATATTTTTGGAAAATTAGCATTACATTTTTTGTGCATGCATGTTTTTGTTGGTTTTGATGGCAATTTAACACATTATTAGCTATATCATGCTGTGGAAACTGTAACTAAGTGTCTATCTCAAAGATATACACAGAGCAAACCTGGGCTGGCCTTCCCAAGTATCAACCCACAACACATGGATTACAAATCCAGTGTTCTACCAAATGAGCTAGTGCAGCTCTGTTACCATGTAAATACAGCATTTAAATACAAATTCTGAATTGAAGTGAATTATATTGGAAGAATTAAGAAAAAGGGCCTTCAGAGTTGTAAGAATACAGGCTTTAACAGCTCCAATGCTCCAAAAAGTTTTTTCAGACTGAGGCTGAGGGCAAGTGGTTTTAGAAAAATCTACTTGCCCTGAAGACTTTTATATGCTATCTCAAAATAATCAACCAGTTCCTTGGGCAAGTAAAGTCTTGAAGGAAAACTGGTTTTGGCTTGCTGTTGTTTTTTTTTACATAGCAACACTTAAAGGTTATTCAGTGCAAAGGCAACTGAGGCAAAGTGCCATGACCAGCCAGAAATCAGTCAACCTCGGCTGATTTGATGACAAGATTCAAATATGTGCCCTTTCAACTAAAAGTTCAGCATTCTAACCACTAAGCCACTGCAGCTCCTCAAGGAGGAAGAGGGACGCATGTAAGATTTAGACAGGCAATGGACACAGGCATGGAGGAAGTGGGGCCTGTGTAAGGTTGGATAGGCAATGGACAGAGTCATGTAGGAAGAGGGGTCTGTGAAAGATTTAAAATGGCAATGGACACAGGCATGGAGGAAGAGGGGCCTATGTAAGATTCAGACAGGCAATGTACACGGGTCTATCATACCATATTATGCTTTCTTATAAGTTGGATCAAACTGCAAGCAGCACAGACCCTGATCTGCAATCAGACAATGTGCCAGCAGATCAGAGTCTATGCTGTATGCTCTACTAATTACTCCTAACAAACTGTACAGACCTAGACCTGTTGGCACATTATGCAATGGTTGATCCAAGTCTATTTGGTTTGCAATCTGGACCCGACATATAAAAGAGTAAAATATAAGTGAGTAAACACAGTTCTTTTGCAGCACTGAACCTATTATGTGTATTATCCCTGTTCCAAATTTAGCCACATGATAGAGACTGATCACTAATACTGAAATAATCTCCAATCATGTACCTGTGACGATTCTAGCCACATAGTAGAGTAGTGACTGACCACTAATACTGAAATAATCTACAATCATATGCCTGTGATGATTCTAGCCACACAGCAGAAACTGACCACTAATACTGAAATAATTTCCAATCATATACCTGTGATGATTCTAGCAACACAGTAGAGACTGACCACTAATACTGAAATAATCTCCAATCATATGCCTGTGATGATTCTAGCAACACAGTAGAAACTGACCACTGTGCCCCTACTTGATGGTAAGCCAATTTCTAACTTGAACAAAACTTCTGACCATTGGTTTTAGTTGAAAAACACTTTGAAAATTGATAAACCCAGCCCTAAGTTTCCATTAATCTGAATAGGAACCCCTATACACACACAAAACTACCCACCCTCAGCTTAATAGAACTGGAATATTTTCTCAATATATTTGGACAGAATCAGAATACATATTAATAAAGCATCCAAATCTATTTTTCTGGGTAGGGATGGGTGGGGGTAATTTAACTCTAATTAAATGATGTGAGGGATTTTGAGTAAAACAATGTTTATTGAGACTAATAATTAAATTATTGTAGGTGTAACTTTTTCTGTAGATCTTTAAACTCAGTATGACTACAAATGTTAGTTTACTGATGATGGCCTTTATGTAAAGAAGGGCAGTCACTCTTAGATTACTTGTGTTAAGTATGGGGACTATGGTCTCTAAAAACCAAGGTAACATGAACAACAACACATAATAGGCCTGCCCCATCATTAATAGTTACTATATACAGATAACTAACATTTTTGTTCAGAAATCATCTTTCTACTCTCTTTAACATTGACCTTGACTTCTGGCCTTTTGATCCCAAAATTGATAGGCTTTTTCCTTACCCCAAGTGCAAACTATCCAGAATGTTTGGTGACTGCAGATGGTAGTGAACTTGAGTTCTTTCATGCACAGTGACTTTTACCACTGAGGATGAAATTGACAGGGTTCTTTTTTTTACTTCAAGTGCAAGCAATCCATAATTTTTGGTAACTACAGAGGGTAGACCACTTCAGTTATTATGCAGGAACCAAATTGGTAAGAGATAAATAGATATAGAACATAATACTATAATTTGCTCTTAGTTATGGATAGAAAAACTTCTATTGCACAAACTCACTTTGAAAGTAACTTGACCAGAGTGCAAAATCAGAAGACAGGTAAGTAGTCAACATATGTCCTTGGTTCTGGGTGCACACAATTAATGATTCAACAGATTTGTAAAGTTGATTTATTGATGTCATGCTCTTTTTTAAATTAAAAATAATCACGTGCAGAAAATACTTTGGTTGAATTTGGATTTGTTGATTGATACACCAAGGCTTTGCTGACTTTAGATATAAGCCCTGTTCTATACCATGCCATACTCAGTCTGTAGGTTATTTTTCACATCCTTGGTTATTCATTTCAGATCATGAATTTATCATAGAAGTAATGTGGTACTCAAAATTTATGACAGCCTAAAGCCTGGGGTGCCTCTAATTTCAATCTGGGCTCCTCCTTTATACATAGTAATATGCCAATCTGGCTTGTAGAAAAAAATATGCCTATGAAAAATTTGATTGTACTGATGAAATGTGGAAATTTATTTTCAAGATGTTTAATGATTAGTAAATGATTAATATTTAACCCTATGTATGCCACTTACCCATATGAAATTGATCATACTTCTATTGAAAGCTGAAAACTTTGTGTATAAAGTTAAGCATGTGACCTATGAATGGGGAAAAGGTTACCTACAATTTGTGCTCATCTGGCTTTACCATACATCTGTGATTCTACTGGAGGTAGGACAAAATACTGTTTTGAATATGTGCAGTAAAGAAACCAGCCAGATCCAGTCTAGTGGGTAACAGAGCTGTTCCAGCAATCACGGCCGTGAGATGGGATTAAGCCTAGCATGTATACACAACAAACTGTTCATTGATTACCTTATTGTTGTAGTCTGAAGAGTTCAGGACATATGTGGGATAGGTTGTTTTTTTTATAGGTATTATGAGTAATAAAGGGATCAAATGTGGTCCTGATGACTTTTGAGTTATTTTTATTAAAAATCAACTGTCCTTTGGCGGAGTTGAGATAAAAAGGAAAGTCTGACTAAAAATGATTTTGGCAAAAACACTTAAGTATTTTGATTTTTTTAAATGGTCTTCCTTAACCGCCATTGTGTTGTTCAAGATGTTTCATGTTAAAGTTTTATGAATAATAGATGAGCTGTCCCTTGTGCACCTGTGTAATGCAACACTGGTTAAACATATTAGGTTGCACCTATGAACAACATCAAAGGTGTTAAGAGAAACTGTATAAATGAAGTCATGCTTCAGATGCTAATGAACATAATCACTGTTGACCCACTGAGTAAGGAGGATACTGACAGAGCAAATGGACAATGGCTAACCTCAGGATCTGGAGGAAAATGCTGCTTTACATGAAATAATTTCAGATGCAAATATACATACAAATCAACTTAATACAATTTAATTTTCTTTCCATATCTTAAGTGCAGCAACATTGTGTGAGAAATAGTAGTAATAAAAATGGGGCAATTTTGTGCATATGGAAACTGGAATCAGGGCTTGTGGAATTTGAGTCCAGGCTTTTCATTTTTTTGAAGTCACCAGCCTTAGACCTCTGTCTAAAAATAAATTTCTTTCAGCACTGTAAAATTATAATTTGAAAATCCCAGCATCAAAAGTAAAATACATTCTTTAAGTTTTGCAACGTGCATTCTTAACGTTTACATGGGACTTCTAATTTTTAATTATCTATGCATCATTCGAATGTGGGGAAGTTTTGCTTTCAATGAGCTATCACATTTTTCATGAGTTAGACATTTTGAAAATTAACAGCCTGAGAATGTTACAAATGTGTGATTTTTCCTCTGTTACACTGACTGCATGTCCAACAGTATAAAGTATTCCTAATTAATTCTAGTAGTGTTCCAAATGAATTCCAATCTAGAAAGTCCTAATGTACCAATAGCCTGGAACATGGCAATGTGTTAACAGTACTGATGTATCGCACTGATATAATCAAAAATGTCTTTGAAAGAATTCACAATAATTCCAGAAAATAGTGATTTAGTCTGAAAAGTATTAATGAGCACTTTGTAATTCCAATAAATTGAAATAAATAAATCATTTCAAATTTTAGGTGAAACACATCTTGAATTCATTCCACTAGGACTGATTCCAGATATGGAATGAGTAATTCTGAAGTAAACAACATTTATATAAAAAGCAAAAATACATAACAGAACCAGGATGAGGGTCATTTTCTCATCAAATTCGTAAACAACTTGCTCCAGACCATTCTTATTCCTAAAAAAAAGCTAGACCTTGAACTCAACATCTGTAAACATTCTGACCTCAAAGTAATAAAATATAATCTAAAATCATGACAAGAAAAGAAATAGCTATGTAATATCTTGTTTTAAAAAAAATACATTAGACAGGTACGCCTACCTTCAATTATGGACAATGATAAATCACACAATACAAATTAAATATACATAATAAAGTATTTAATTACTTTCACGTGATAAATGTGGTTGACCTGCACTGGAAAGAAGAATTCCAAGCATCTGCAACTTTTGTAATAATCAATCCATTGCAATCAAACCTCCATTTCTAGAGAACTACTCAAAGGCACCTAGAAAAGGTAACATTGCTGATTGATCAAAAGAACCAGAAGGTTAATACATCATCAACCCACTATCACATTACAACCAATCTGCTATTGTCTCATTTATTCATGTACATTACAAACAAATTACAATGACAGGTACTGAGTGAATGTTGGTGGGAATCAGTAGCAATGCTTAAAATGCTTCTATTAAATGTAGATTTGCAACATTTTTCATGTAATTAAATACATACAGAAATATCTGCTGGTGTCTTCACTTTGGCATGACAATGTAAATAAAGCTTTATAGCCTTAAAAATACCAGTGATATGGAGCAAACAAAACGGTATTACATGCAGCAGACAAAATGGTACGAACTGGAGCCAACAAAATGGTATAACATGGAGTAGACAAAATGGTATGAACTGGAGTGGACAAAACTGTATGACATGGAGTAGACAAAATAGCATGACATGAGGCAAACAAAATGGAAAATGGTACGACATGGAGCGGAGGAAACTGTATGACATGGAGTAGACAAAATGGCATGACATGAAGCAAACAAAATGGTATGACAAGGAACAGACAAAATGGTATGACATGAAGCAGACAAAATGGTATGAACCGGAGCAGACAAAACTGTATGACATGCAGTAGACAAAATAGCATGACATGAGGCAAACAAAATGGAAAATGGTATGACATGGAGCGGACAAAACTGTATGACATGGAGTAGACAAAATGGCATGACATCAAGCAAACAAAATGGTATGACAAGGAACAGACAAAATGGTATGACATGGAGCAGACAAAACGGTATGACAAGGAACAGACAAAATGGTATGACATGGAGCAGACAAAACGGTATGACATGGAGTAGACAAAATGGCATGACATGGAGTAGACAAAATGGTATGACATGGAGCAGACAAAATGGTAATGACACAGAGCAGACAAAATGGTATGACACGGAGTAAACAAAATGGTATGACATGGAGTAAACAAAATGGTATAACATGGAGTAGACACAATGGTATGACATGGAGCAGACAAAATGGTATTACATACAGCAGACAAAATGGTGTTACATAGAGCAGACAAAATGGTATGACATGGAGCAGACAAAATGGTATTACATAGAGCAGACAAAATGGTATGACATGGAGTAGACAAAATGGTATGACATGGAGTAGACAAAATGGTATGATATGGAGCAGACAAACCAGTATGACATACAGCAGACGTAACAGTATGACATGGAGCTGCAAAATGGTATAACATGCAGCAGATAAAACGGTATGATATGGAGCAGACAAATGATATGACCTGATGAAAAATTATATGAATCTGATATTCTCTAGTTCTTAACATATCACAGATCTAACAAATAAAATCAGTGATAGCACACTGAAAGGAAAATTTCACATTAAAATGATACCAAGATAAGTGTCACTCTAACTGCAAATATCATCAAGACATCAAGAGCTAGGTGTGCAATTGCAATATCTTTATTTAGTATAAAATCTTTATCTCTTTATATATATTTATATCATATGCCATACATTATAATTTTACTCTGGACCCATGTTAGTTTCAAATTGCATCAGGTGTAAAAAAACAAACCAAAAGAACAAAGTCATCTCTTTTTGCAACACTGCTTTGGATTGAAAACAAGTAATAGGTAACTGATGCATTAGCAATATTGAACACACACTTGTTAAAGGTAGACAATGTGCACACTTATTCTCAACGTTGCAGATCAGCATCTATCCAGCATAGGGACAAGTAAGTCATCAAGTTTTCCTTGGCAGAGCCGAATTTACCTGATTAAGATGAGAGAACAAGTGGTTTCCCCCCAGTCCTGCACTAGCAATAAAATTTAGCAAATCTATACAGTACAGTTAAGAAAGTGAATTTGGTAAATCATTAAGGTAAATACAGTGATAGATCACTATAAAGATCTGTATACTGCTGCCCCTCCAATAACATGGATTCCATCAGATGAGTTTAATTTTGCTTAATCTTTTCCATTAGTGTATCAGGGGTCATGCTACCAGGCGAAGTGAGTGACAAAGTCGCCTAAAATATGTAAACTTAACCTTCTTCTGTTAGGAAAACGAAAACGACTTCGCCCTGTGATTTTTTTTTGAGATACATTGACCGACCATATCTTTTTGAGATGCCCCCTCGCCTTAGCCAGGTTAGTTCCAGTGTAGTGTTGTAGCAAAATGTATGCATCAAGCCATCATAAGCTAGGCCTAGTTTTGTTGTCAATTATGTTGGCAAACAAACTCTTGCACATTCACAGGCATGTGTTTTGATAGCTGATTGACCATCAACCCTTTCTAGAGTCAGTTAGCAACTATCACTGCCTGATTTCCGCATGTTATCCTTAATGATAAAAACATACAAACTTGTGTTTTGAAACTTCAACAATAGTATGTAAATAACAATTTTGCATTTTAAGAACAGAATC
>JAECUM010016345.1:13739-26588 GCA_016617855.1 Megalonaias nervosa
ATATATATATATATATATATATATATTGCGTTTCTTGCTTCGCGTCCACTTCTCCCTGTTGAGCTCTCACTTCTCCCTGTTTTGTCCAAAAGGAGAAGTCACTTCTCCCCAAAATTCAAGTCTAGCTTGACCCCTGGTGTATTACATTTTCTTTCAGTTCTTATCTCATAAAAATGCATATACAGTAGTCCCCCTCTTGAATGGCCCCCCTGACCAGCGGCCAGCCGCTCCTTACAGCCAGAATCCGACGGCACTGATGAATTTGTGTTCAAAAGTACCCCTCATGAAAGGCCACCCTGCTAACGTGACCAGTGGCCAGCATATTAGTGCAAAAATATAAAATTTACCCCTCACAAGCAGCCACATTTATTTTGTAATATGTATCCAGAACCAATTTTTATTCATAACGTGTGTTAAGTAATCCGATTTCTGTTTCCCGATGTCAGCTTTTCGTTCCTGAAAGAAGTGTTGACTAAAGTACATGTACCACTAAGGTTAATATTATATCATTTATGCTTCACGAGAAGCCGCATTTATTCCATAAAGCCGAGAAAGACTCAAATTTTAATCCATACAAAAAGGTAAGTACATGTAATCCGATTAGCCTTATTGCTGTGTTATCATGAGATGTCCGGTTTAGTCACTCTGATAATTGTTAAGATTACAATTATTGAACAGTAGTAACAGCTGAGAAGTGGCGGTATTGATGTACAATACACAAGTCAGCGGGAAAATGGTTTGATAGCCTTTATGGCTTCCCTTAGTAAGATGTTCAGCTTGTTCATTTTCATAATTAGTGGCTATTACTACTGACAATAATTGTCAAGATTACAAATCGTAACGACCGCGAGGTGCTATTGTTCAGATCAAATCTGCGTAAATATCGAAACCATTTTGCCTTCTCTCCCTTAGTGTAAATAAATGTAACACAAATAAGGTGCCAGACTGCGACTAATGAATCATGTGACACGATCGCTGCCTTTAAAAAACACATGGCATTTGTTTAAATGCAGAAAAGTTGTTTTATCAGTCTTGTAGTTGGCAACACTGATGATTACAACCGGATGTAATTGTCAAGATCATAACAGGGTCAGCACAGTCTAAAAATAGATTTTTGCAGACACACACACAGAGAAATTAGCCTTGAACAAAACAGAGTACCAGACAAAGATCGAAAAATCATGTGACAACACATTCTTTACTAAGAAGGCATTTCGTCAGCTCTGCAAAAGTTTTGTCTGCATAATTAAACCGCATACATTTAGCAACATCCGAATAAATCATTACAAAACATTAACATGTCATCACGTAAATGGAGACGAATATTTTAGAAAAAAAGTAGGTTATTCTACTCGACGACATCGGGTGAAGTGGGGAGGGGGAACTTGCCGAATGATTTTAGGTAGAAAAGACTAGAACAAAACAATTTTATGTTGAAAAGACTCAAATAAACAACATCGTAAAAGATAAGGAGGTTATTCAGCAGCAGTGGGAAAACAGAGCAATGGAAAGAGAATTATGTATGTACCAAGATTTAAATGACATTTCTGAACGGTTTTGCAATGTGCATGACAACAACACCTGCTTGCATATCACACTTATGCCAAGAAAAAGAACTATTAATGCATATTCAGTTGAAATAAGTCTATTATTATAACAAGAAGAACCTTTTAATAATTAACATTCCTTTTAAATGAAGATATTAAATGCTATGAAGAATGTAGCTTTCTTACTGCGTACATTACATATACTTCTCACAAAAAATTTAATGCCCCTCTGGAAAGGCACCCGTCTTATAAGGCCACTTTCCCGGTGCAGACGGGGTGGCCGTATAAGAGGGGGACTACTGTAATGTGATTTTACATCATTAAATTTTCTTTTTGTGTGTCTTAATATAACGTCCACAAGGGACCTCTTTGGAACATCCCTCAGTATGTAATTGCCAGACAGCCTATTTGGAACATTCCTCAGTATAAAGTTTCTGGATATGGCATATCTGGAACATCCTTCAGTATATAATTTCTGGACACAGCCTATTTGGAACATCCCTTAGTGTAATTTCTGGACAAAGCATAGTTGAACATCATTAAGGATGCAATTTCTGGATACAGCATATTGGAACATCCCTCAGTATCTAATTCCTGGACATGACCTATTGGAACATCCCTCAGCATGTAATTTCTGGACAAGTCCTATTGGAAACATCCCTCAGTATGTCATTTCTGAACATGTCCTACTGGGAGAACCCTCAATATGTAATTTCCTAGAATAGCCTATTTAGAACATCTCACAGTATGTAATTTCCACACATGACCTATCTGGAAGATCAGTCAGTATGTATGGCCTATTAGAATAACTTTCAGCATGTAATTTCCAAACATGGCCTATTGGAACAAACCTCAGTATGTAATATCCTCACATGGCCTATTTGAAACATCACTCACTATGTAATTTCCACACATGGCCTATTTAGAACATCCCATCACTCAGTATGTATGGCCTATTGGGACATCACTTAGTATGTAATTTCCTCACATGGCCAACTGGAACATCTCTTGGTATGTTATTTCCAGACATGGCCTATTGGAACACCCCTTGCTAAGTAATTTCCAAATATGGCCTAACTAGAACATCCATCATTATTGGAACATCCCTCTGTATGTAATTTCCAGACATGTCCCAACATCCCTCAGTATGTAATTTCCAGATATGGCCTATTTGGAACATCTCTCAGTATATAATTTCTGGACAAAGCCTATTGGAACATCGCCCAGAATGTAATTTCTGGACACATCCTATTGGAACATCCCCCAGAATGTAATTTCTGGACATGTTCTACTGGAACATCCCTCAGGATGTAATTTCCAGACAAGGCCTATTGGAACATAACTCAGTATATGGTTCCCTCACTTATAATGCTGATAATTTTCCTGGCTCCATCAGCAGCATTATAATATACACCAGGGCTTTACAAATCTACTTGTCCAATGTGCAGGACAAGTTCAAACTTTCAAAGCCATGGGCAAGTTTAAAAAATGATGAGAGAGATGTTGTTTTCAATTCATAATGCTTTATGTTTAGCGCCATTATTTCAAGTTTCTTTGCTAGCTTTTCTTCAATTACATAATTGCCAACAAAGTTTCTTTAATCTATCAATCCCACACAAAAGTTTTATGTAAAAAATGTGATCTAGATACTTTTGTTACAAAAATATATAAGAACACTTCAGCATTGTTATTTACAGTTGTAATGATTCTAGCTCTTAAAATACATAAAAGAAAGGAAATGAAATTAACAATTTAAGTAAAATTCAACCCCCAACCCCCTGATTTCCCTAAAATACAAGGCGAAAATTCAAAAGTCACAGTATTGTGACTTAAATCCCAAACAATTTTAAATGTCCTATCACAAGTCCAAAAGTATATGTTCCAAATGAATTCCAATAGTCTTGAATGTTTTGATGTACCAATAGTCTTGAATGTCCCAATATACTAATGATGCAATCCAGAATGTCACTGAATGAATTTCACACAAATCCCAGAATGTGTTAATCTAGTCAAAGGGAACTAAATAATGATTTCAATAAATCATTGTTCTAGAATGACATCTGAACAGGACTCTGATCATAGATTCCCAAAACCTGATATGAAACATAAATGAATTATTTGTTTACCATGTCCCCTATCTAATATTTACATTCACACACACACACACACACACACACACACACACACACACACACACACACACACACACACACACACACACACACACACACACACACACACACACATAAATATATATACATATACACACTCAAATCCCTCCATGACCTAAGATTCAACAAAATATTCTGGAAAACTAATAATTTCCATGGCAAATTCAACTAATTTGTAATAAATTTTAGGCTTTGAACTTAAATTCTAATCAAGATCTTGTTTATACCTTGAGATCATGACAAAAGTCAGGTATGCAAAAACTCCATCTACAACCCTCAGCCTGGGACAAAAATTAAGCACACAATATAGATATACACAACACAGTATTCACAACATAATTCTGAACTCAATGGTTCAACTTAAGTAGTTTTCCTGTCTTGGACACATACAGAATCAACTCTAGCAAATCAGCGTCCTAATTTATTACCTTCAATTTTTTTCTTGACAGTATTTTCTATTGCCTCTGCTTCACCAGCTGCCACAAACTTTCTCTTTTCTCCTCTCTCTTGGGTTCTCTGTTCTCTCTCTTGGGAAGAATTATTGCTATGATTGAAAGTGGAGTTATCTCCCCTCATGGAGACATTGACAGAACAGTCTTTCTTCTCATTTAGATCATCATATAATGACAGGGAACTACCATTCTTGGAAGCTGCAGTAGAGACAAAGACCATACAATCTGAAGTATTCAAAATCTCTCCCAACTGACTGAAGATAATAAGAGTGGCTCATAATTCATTTGTTATTACAATATCAAAGAACAGTATTTAAAAAATATGTTCATTTTAAAAGTTTGTACAAAACAAAATTTTACAGTCAGAAATTGACTAAAATTGATCCAACCATTTTCAATTCAAAATCTTATGAAACAGAAGACCTAAGAAATTTTAGGAAATTTTGTATTAATCTGTAATTTTCATATATTATGGTGTACTTTAAGTGTTGATATCACAATTTTTTGGTCATGATTCATAATTGTTTGGATAATTAAAATGTACCACAATACATAGGTCCTTAACCCAACTGGTGCATAGAAAATATTTGGTACCTGTGATTGAAATTCTGTTGCAACGGTTAGATTAAAACTCCTATCAGATGCATTATGTTTGAACTATATACCAAAAACTTTGGATGTTTAACATTTCCCCAAGTCCTGTTTTACAATATAGCCTAAAAGACAAATCAATTACAATTATATAAATATCTGTCACTCTGCACTGGTTGAAGTATGTGAAGCAAAGATCCACTGATATGCATAAACCCCATCAATTAACACTGTTTTGGAACAAATTTATCTTATCTTAACAAGGAAATATGATTTTTATAGACTTTGTGAGCTTTATTAATCCTGCCCAATTAATCCAAAAACCTGACAAACTGTCATGTTCCTCTACATGTAGCTAACCCTGCAAGTGGCAGGTAGTGGTGATTGTTGCTTTAGGGAAAGTGAAAATGAGGGCAAATGCAGTGATGGTTTCCACTTTGTTGAGTATTTTATATTTGGTATTTAATAAAAGAAGGGATTGAAGCTCTACTGGATGAAAAGAATTTATGGGAACTGAAGATAAGGCCATGTTTTTCATATAATGCTGAGTCTTAAAACCATCTGATGTTCTTCAGCGATAACAAGATTTTCAAATTAGCTGTTGTGGTGAACTTTTGGATGTCTTCTTGGTACAATTTATTTAAGACCAAGTAGATGTCATTAGAAATCATTCAGTGAAAACTTCATGTCATTATAAACATCCATTCAGGTGGTGTCTATAGTTTTGTATTTTGCACAGGGTTAGATTTTTAAAGAAAAAGAATTTCCATGGATTACAAAACTTGTTGTACTGGTTATTTAAGCTGTGCATCTGTCAAAAATCTGCTAGCTCTGCTGTGTCATTTTCACTTCTTGGACTTCAAACGTAAATTGTAGAAAATGAGCTGATAACTATTTTTCCTTTTGAAAATATTTTCTAAGTCATTATTGCACTTTCAGAAGCTGGTATTGTCTAGTCTGGAAAAATTTGTTGTCCCTATTTTAATAACTGGCAGTTTACTTTAGACTAATTCTGGTTGATTTTTTGAGCAGCCATTTTGGTTATTAGCTGTTTGCTTTGCTCATGAACAATTTCCACAAGCACAAAATCCAAAGAAATTTTGGCCATAGTTCATGATAGTAACATGAAGGGATGACACCATTCTTTCCACTGCATGTTGCATATGCCAACAATATCATGTTACACCTCTCACTCTCTCAGAAGTTCATAATATCTGTAGACCACCCCCATAAGGGTGAGTAGTGACAATAATATTTCAAGATATATGCCATGGCAACCATACTTGATGTTAGATTGGTAAAATTTTTCACTGAGGTCACCAACAAGGTATCATAAGAAGCATACTAAGGAAAACCCTGGCATGTAGATATGACCATCCATTCAAGAAAAGTAGCAATAATTTTTCAAGATAGCTGTAGTGGCAGTTATATTGGATGTTTAAACAGTACTATTTTCATTCAGGACCAACTCAGTGATGGGATGAATGTGTGTGTGTCTAAGTTTCATGACAATCCTCCAAACAGTTTATGAGAAGTAGAAACAACAAACTTGTCCTAACAGACAAATGGCAATGAACAACTGACCATGCCAAAGCTCTTGTGGTACCAGCTGAGTTAATAATAATAATAATAAAAATAATAATAATAATAATAATAACAACAATAATAATAATTCTCAAATCATGCCCAGTATACATCTGACTGACTCGCCAAGTTCAGGGGTTATTTATTTTGATTTTACTTTTTCTTCCAATTCCCGTTATAGAATTATAATCAACCAAATTTGGAGTCCATTTTCTTCTAAAACAATGCAACCATATTTAATTTGTTAACTTTGCCAAAGTTTGACTGATGATTAGTTTATTATGTATAGCAGTGTACTCAACAATTTTTACATTGCTAAATTTCCTTAATGTATAGCAATTTCTGCATTGCTAAATTTTCCTAAATACATGAAATTCAGCAATTGTTTTCCAAATAATACTTATGCAATTAACTATCAACTGAATGTAATGCAATTAATCCAAATAATATTTTGCAATTCTGGACATCACAAATGATCGGAAAATAAGGTATGTTTGCAAAACATTCATTGTTTACTACAGATTATGGTTTTTGTCTGTGCCTTTTCACTATTAAATTTTCCTCATAATTATTATGGTTGCAGAATTTTCAGGTTCTAAAAATGTTGTATAAATGGAATCAGAATCTCAGAAAAAGACAAAGTAGAAGATTTCCTGGTCAAATCATTCTGTTTCTCTATAAAAATTTTATCTTTTAAGACATCAGTGATGACTGAACTTTTGGATGTGAGAATAAATAAGAAATAAAACTTATGTGCTACAATGTACCAATCAGCCAACACATCATTTTATCACCCTGTAGTGCAGTGCTAGTTGTGGGTAATTTTCATGCATGTGTTATTCCCCCGCCAAAAAACAACAACAAACACTCAAGAACAATTTATGCTACAACTAAAAACCTTTTCTCTCAACTCTTTAATAAACTGGACACGTAAGGAGTGCTGTCAATCAATGGAAATTAAAATATCAATGATGATAGTTCTGATGCATCATTGGATCACACATTTTTCAAGGAGAACATCTACTTCCCATATTAAAAAACATTTGATCTGCTTTGAAAATCAAATATTTCATGTGAAAACTTTGCATATTGTACTTTTCAACCCCTTCCCCCAAATAAATGTCAGAGTTCAGAAATGTGAAGAACACAGATTGAAAATATAACTTTCTCATTGCTGAAATATACCTCTTTCATTCTGTACAAGTTGGATGTACACTACAGCTCTAGCAATTTTTCATTTCATGTGTCATGGTGGAGAACTTAATCCTCTCAATGCTCACTCCAAGGTGGCAGGGTAAATACCTACAAATGACCTCCGTGCCTTGGCAGACATGTCATTGGTATTGGCAACTTTACCATGAAGGGGCTGGTCAACATTACTCATAGACACTTGAATAACCAATGCATGAAGACCCCTCATGGAAACACTGAGACATTGAGAACTTGAGAGCAATCAACAATCAGACACCATTTTGAAGAATCTATCATCGTTATGTCAATTATATATTCTTTTGGACAATACAACGATCATTCCAAAACAGTCTTGCGTATTCAATACATATGTGTGTAAAAAAGTCTGATTTGCTTCTATTGCAATACTTTTATTTGCAGTTTTTGCTGATGTCAAAATTTCATGTGCATTTCCAATTAAGCTTAAACAATCTGGTCCTAGAATTTTACATTCTGGTTAGTGGAAAGAAGATCACTGACACTTTAGGAATTTTGCAATTTTACTTATTCAAAGAAATCTGAACAAACTTATGCACTGACATGATGAGCAGCACACCTTTTGAACAGCATAAATTCATCCTGGATCAATTTCAAAAAGCATGCAACAATGCCATTAAAACTCTTTTTGCAGTGCTTAGCTTGGTCCCTGAAGCATTTAAAAAGTACCACTCTATGCCATTTCACAACATACATTAAATTAGTCCTACAACATAAGATGTATCACATGATAGTTTTGTTTTGGTGCTATGTCTTCCTACCTAAATAATGGCCTTATATAGCATGTTCCCAAGTTGACTTACAGGACAACGAGAGGTAATATTTTCAGGAATATCTCACACACTTGGCAGCCCATACTGACACTCTTGCACAAATATAAATCTAATTGATTATTATTTACTTTGCTGCCTATGTTCTGATGGAATCAAAATATAACAGTAGCAAATGGACACATTTTCATGTTCCATACAGCTGGTTGGAATGTGATGGAAGCTGGGAATGCTGAAATTGGATTAGGCTGAAGAATGTTTCTCTAACAAAAGGTAAAAAAAATATACTAATTTTGAAGAAAGTGTTTCAATAGCTTTGTTTCGTTCAAGATATTTATCATCCTTTTAACTAATTTCACCATTCCCGCCTTGCACTGCATTCCAACCAACTGAAATGTAGGTGAATGGAACTTGAAAACATCCATTTACTTGTGTGAGAATTTGAATTTATTCAAAAAAAAGGCTCCAGCATAAGTCCGCCTAAATCAACATGACCTTAATTTTTGGAAAAGATTCAATATGTGCTGCCAAGTGTGTGAGATTCTTGAAAATATGGATGCTCATTCTGATGTCTGTCAAAATCTGAACATGCTACACAAGACCGTTATTTAAGCAGTAAGACGTCGCATCAAAACATAAATAACATGTGATACGTCTTATACTGTTGGACTAACATTAAATATAAAGTGTAAAGTTGAAAATAAAAAGTTATCACATGGCTCTGGTAGGTCTCCAAACAGATCCATATTATGCCTTCTGTTCTGTCCCGGCCCTCTTCTTTGCAAATCTGAAGAAAACAGCGAATTATTCTGAAACTGGCATTCCAAAAATCAACGTGAGAAAAGCTCTCATGCTGTTCAAGTTTATTCAAGTGTTTAAATTTAATTTCATTCAAATATTAAATGCATACACGAGAAATAAAATGACGCATACAATAGTTAAAAAAAAACCACGCGAATACAAAAAAAAATAAAAAATAAAAACGTAAACCTCCCCCTCAAAAAACTAAATTTTAAAACCTCGAAAATAGACTACACAAGAAAAAATGATGTTAAATGATCATCAACGTCAACTTCAAAAGTATTTGATTAAGAATACCGTTGAATAATAAACATATAATTAAATATAATCCAAATTAATATAGACTTACCAAAAGATAAACCTATATTTGCATCAAGTTACATTTGTCAGGTAGCTTCTGCAATCGAAGTTAAGACTTTGTAACTTCCGCTTAATTTGACTAAAAAGCTAAACGAAGTTTGGAACCGTAGGTAAATCGAAATTCCAGACATATTACCCCTTATCTCATATGATGTATTATATTTGAGTCTCATTGAGTTCAATGATTATGGTATAATGACATCTTACGGAAGAAGGAACATACCATATGGGATATAGACCTAACATACGAACCAGGGTTACGTGATTCGTCGTCTGGTTTATACCCTAGGTGGCAGAATTACAATTTACATAGCTTCAGTGTGGACATGTGGTAATATCGCAGATTTTGTCAAAACCAATACAATTTTCAGATTCTTTATCGAAAATAATACTAAAATATCCTAATGTTAAAACATATGCTAAATACAACCTCATTTTATCACCAAATCCTGGGATTAGTTTGTTGTCTTAAAATGCACACATGAAACACTTGCTTAATTACAACACTGTACATTCTCCATATATGACTTTAGATAAGTAATGCATAAGTTGCCGTTTACGGCTTTGGTTGTTGTTGTTTGGTTGTCTATCGAACGTTGTTTGCATTTTGTTGTTTTGTGGCGGAGTTTTTTCTTTGGTTTTTTTTAATTATTATTTTATTTGATTTTTTTGCTGTCTTTTTTATTTTTAAATACATAATACTCCCTCATGGCCCACCATAAAAAAATTAAATATCTATTTGCATAATATATAATTTTGGCCTTTACCTTTCGTATTCTCCATCGTCTCTCATTTATGATATGCTTTTGCGTTTATATGTGGAGTAATGAAAACATTATGAGTGTGTCACAGTCTCAGGGTTTTTCTAAATGTCGCATCCACGTGCATACTAGTAATACGTTGGATCTAGTTTGTAAATATTCATACAGGCATTCTTGAACTCGTTAACAACGTCACGCAACATAAAAGCACTTTTCATCACGTAGCGGTCGTGGAGATCGTTATAGGATTTCAATTTAAATATGTCATTATACTGTTCACTTGCAAGTATCATCATTTGGTATCTATAATTGCATGAGAGTTGTATATGGGGGGCGATCTACGAACAATAGGACTTTTTATGTTAAATTTAGGGGGTTGTACCCTGGCGACAATGGTAATTTTAACATGGGTGGGACTATAGAGGGACAAGATTTATAGCGTCATGTAGACCTCTATGTTAAATTTTAGTGGTTGTACCCTAGCAACAATGGGAATTAGCATTAGGGGACCCTACATTGTACCCTGGCGACAAGATTTCTGGCGACAAATTATCAGCCTGGGCAACCCTAGCGACAATGGGAATTTTGTATAGCGACTAGTACACCCTGGGCAACCCTAGAGACAATGGGAATTTTGTATAGGGACAATATGAATGGAACAAGTGGCTGACCTGAATACGCGTGGCTACTACTCTAGGTAGAACCAAACACAGTAAAGACAGAGACAAACATATACTAATACAATCCCGAGAGTTGTATATAAAGCATTACCTAGACCTTAAATTATGTTGGCGGTGTTCATAAATTTGCATAATTATAATGATGCTAAAATAGCTATAACCGAGCAAAGACTAACGCCAAAATGGATGTGACTAAAAGTAACGCTAAAATTACGAAATTGTCCTAGAATTCAACGGAGACTAAACATAACCCGAAATATTAAGATTCCATAGGCTCAGACTAAAAGTAGTACTAAAATTACGACAATGTCCCGGACTACAGTGGAGACTAAGAAAATCTGGAACATTTATATTCAAATGACTGTGACTAAAAGTAACGCTAAAATTACGAAATTGTCCCAGAATTTAACGGAGACTGGACATATCCCAGAAGATTAAATTATATTTGTTTAGTCTAAAAGTAATACTAAGATTACCAAAATGTCCCAAACTCTAGTGGAGACTGAGAAAAACTCCGGAAGATTGTATTCATATTGCCGTGACTTAAAATATTGCACTAAATTTCCGAAACATTTAGCGGACTTGAATGGAAACTGATAACTAGCCAGATGTTTTGGTTGTCAGAAATGGCAAAGACAAAGTGTAGCACTAAATACTGAAATTGCACCGGACTTTAGCGGAGACTGAAAATAATACATAGATAAATTTTAAAAATGTTACCAAGACTTAAAGTAGTACTGAAATTATTTAAACTCATACCGACCTTAGCGGAAACTGAAAAATTGTAAATAAAAAATTAAAATAAGGGATACTATAGCGTCAATGGGAATTAGTATTACGGGACCCTACTTTTTCTACCATAGCGTCAAGATTTATAGCGTCAATGGGAATTAGCATTACGGAACCCAACTTTGTACTATAGCGTCAAGATTTATAAAGTCAAATGGCACACCCTGGGACACTATAGCGTCAATGGGAATTTTGTATGGGAACAATAGGAATGGAACAGGTAGGGTGACATCACGGTACTGGACACTGCAACAGAGAATAATGTTTTTGTGAGTTAAACATAAATTATATGACAACTAAAAAAAATTTTTTAGGCAAGAAAGAATAAATCTTTTCGAGGCAGTGGAGTGGCCCTGAAAAGGGTCTTTGTCGCGAATGCATAAAATACCACATTATCTACTATCTACACAAACGCTAGGCGAACGCATAAAACATACACATATATACTATCCACACCAACGGACGCAAATGCATAAAACACACACATATATACTATCCACACAAACGCTAGGCGAACGCATATAACACACATTCTACTATCCACACAAACGAAGGAAAAGAAGAAAAACACACCCATATCTACTATCCACGCAAACGCTAGGCGAACGCATATAACACACATTCTACTATCTACACAAACGAAGGAAGAGAAGAAAAACACACCCATATCTACTATTCACACAAACGTACGGGAACGCATATAACACACATTCTACTATCCACACAAACGAAGGAAGAGAAGAAAAAACACAACCCATATCTACTATCCACACAAACGTACGCGAACGCATAAAACACACACTATACTATAAAAACACCAATATCTACTATCCACACAGAAGGGGAAGAAAAAAACCCAAAATATCTAATATCAACACAGAAGGGGAAGAAAAAACCCACAATATCTACTATCAACACAGAAGGGGAAGAAAATATCCCCAATACCTACTATCCACACAGAAGGGGAAGAAAAAAAAACCCACAATACCTACTATCCACACAGAATGGGAAGAAATAAAAACCACAATACCTACTATCCACACAGAAGGGGAAGAAAATAACCCCAATACCTACTATATACACAGAAGGGAAAGAAAAAAAAAAAAAAAAAAAAAA
>JAECUM010016346.1:0-86496 GCA_016617855.1 Megalonaias nervosa
TTTCCTGTTTCCAGATCATTTGATGTGAAGTTTTTTCTATATCAACTCCTTACACCTAATAATAACAACAACAAGCTCCCACCTACTCACTCCTGTGATGTCCGATCAAAAATGACATGCCACGAATTAAAATCGACCATTAGATGTTAAAACAATGTAATTGCACAGAACTTCCTGCACTCCAACGCTTAACCCGTTTTGCCGAAGAAGGCATATGGCAGGCTTTAGAAGCCAATCTTCGGAAATTATTGCATTTCACCTCGACAACATGTTACAGCAGCGGTTGTTATAGGTCAGGGTCATATGTCAACTAAGGGATCTCACCAAAAATGGACATGATTTTGCTTTTGAAAGATCGAAATGCGTAGAAAGTAAATACGAGAGTTGCTATAACAACACGTGCCATACGCAAGCATAATTTTCGAAAGAAAAGAATATTCCCGGTTTAACCGCAAGAACCATTTTTATATATTAGGCTAAAATAATGATTATAACAATATACCACTAACATGACCCGCTATGACATTCTACTCTATATCATTGTACAAAAGAATACATGAATCTTGGTTAGCAAAGATCGGGCTATGTATTCTATCGCAGTTAAGAGGCTAATGAAAGAAAACTTCGATATACATAAAAGTTAATGTTTTGTTGATTAAATCTTCTGATCTGATGTTAGAAAGGAAGTAAATTGGAATTATAAGGATTAAATGATCATGGTTTGGTATTTATCGATGTGTAAATTGTACCTAATCACTCACAAAGTTTGCATAAAGTCCTTCGAACTTTATTTACTTTGTGAGTGATTAGGTAAAATTTACACATCGATAAATACCCAACCATGATCATTTAACTCAATAATAATTATTACATTATGTGCATATGTTGGTGAGCAAGGTTGCGTTAAATAAACATATGGCATATAAATACAAAGAAATGGTATGCTATTCAGAACTCAAAAAGGTAACGTATTTGTCTCTAAATAAAAGGCTCGACAATGAAGTATCTTCTGGCAAGCTGGACTGTTGATAGAAGTTCCTAATTGATGCTCAGATAATTTTGTCGTGTATATACACAATCATTGATAACTATTTAATGTGATTTATTTAACTGTAAAACACATATTTCATGACATTTGCTAATGAAACGATGACGTTGCATGCAACAAAAACGATGACGAATATGTACACAATAAAAGGTAATGTATGCACATTAAGAAGCATGAATAAAATGTTCACAGAAAAGAATGATGCAAAATATCAATTATTATGTATATGAAAAATGGTTATATATGTATAATTCAGGGTTCTCTCTATATGCTAATTCAATCCATAGGAGATATAAACTTATATGTTTCTAAGGAACAGGCTGGATTGCAGTTGTTTACGACGCTTGGAGCAAGAGTTCATAACTAGTATCCGCAGAATTAAGATCGAGTATGTAAAACAAGTAGTATTTAAAAAGGAAGATGAAGAAGAATTTATTTAAACAATATATGTTAAATAAGTTAGAGAGAAATATCGGCCAAATATCTGAAGCATGGACAATGTCTGCAACAGCGTGTACCGGGTGTACAATAATTCAAAGTACTTTAACAATCAAATACAGAGGTCCGACACATACAGAATGCAGTTTTACTTACAAATATCCCATATACATTCCATACTGTATTCATATACGTGTCAGGCTGTGACTGTGGTGAAAGTAGATTTAAACTCTTACCGATACAATACAGACCCCAGACCCCCTCTTAACTGCACTGCCGTACCGGCAATAAATATTTAAAAGTATGGCGTAACTAATCGTACCATGAAAGAAAAGGAAGAAATAACACTTAATACAAGAATTAAGCTTGTAGATGGATTTATATTCACTCGACAGTCACTGAAATTAATGGATAAAATTTTAAGTGGATGAAAGCCTACATTGTGTGCAAATTTGCAGCATAACTGCTTGAGCATGATGACACTTTGAGCAAAAAGAATACTTGGAAAGTTTTGAAGGTTAATGGAGCAGCTAGAAAAAAACTACTAAATTTCTACGCGTCAATTAGCAAGTCAGACTTATGTTACACCATTGTCAATACATCAAAAATGTCCTGGAACAATTCAACCTCACATCATTTCTATATCTAGATGAATATTTCGTAATGAAAGATAAATTCGTGACAAATGACTTTTTGCGGGGTTTAGGAATGTCTGTGTGGCGCCATTCGCAGCTGTAGTACCCACCCCCCAAATTAGCTTTAAGTACAAAGTAAGAACCGTTGAAATATTAAAGCCCTTTTCAATGATTAAGAGTGCAATAAAAGATGGAGTCAGAGGTGGAATTATCATATCACATATAATAATCTGTAGCACACTACGAATACTATGCAGACAAATGTGGTTAGACTCTAAAACTTTTGCAATCATTAATCACTTTGATAGCAATAGAAAGAAATCATTTTCGTTAGGCACAAGTTTGGCTGTGGCAAGGCAGTGGTCCTTGAAAGGCAGAGAGAATGAGTTTGTATTTCCAAATCCAACTCTAAGATTAACCCTGTATTAATAACATCTGGGATGGTTTGCCTCCAACCATATAATTGTTTTATCAAGAGCACATTTGAAGTGTTAAATAATACAAACGTTGAATGGGTCGAATCATGATATACGTCCTTGACCGGACTTTCGTCCTCACCCAGTTACCTTGATTTTCATACTGCCCATTATTATTATTATTATTATTATTATTATTATTATATGTTTACACCATCGTCAACATAATATCCGTTATTTGCGTTAGGGTATTTTGGGGGATCAGATTAATACCCCTTGAATTTCACTCCCAGACAAATAAACCATGCTATAATCTGCCAAACTGTTAAGTTGTACGCCTGATATATAAAAACTGGCATCATAAGTTCAATGAGGTGATACGTAATAGTGCACATGGTCATGTTGATAATGTGTCATTCATTTCTGAACTCCTCACAAAAATGATATAGCATTAGCGTCTTTTCTTAACGTAGCTTTCATGAAGGTAACACTGTCTTCAGTCTGAAGAGTGACATCACAGTGTGGTCATACTGATAATCGTACTCGGATATAAGGAAGCCATTCAGACTTGAATGAAACGTTTCTGTTTGTTGGTACAAATGTTACATTCAATAGTTCAAAGCTTTCCATGTATTCGTATGAGATACTGTCCTTCTTCGGGTATTTCATGCTTATATGATGCTTGTGTATCCGTACATGTGAGATCATTTATCAACCTGCTGTAATGACTAGCCGATGAAATTGTACCTAGATGTGCAGTAACGGTTTTAGCAAACGCGGGGCCAGATTTGGATCATTTCAGCGGTGCCCCATGGATTTACGCGCAGGGCCCCTTTGAACACGGCACTGGCAAATAAACTTTTAAACAAGGTTTATATGATATTGGGATTAAAATTTTCTTCCATCTCTTTAAAATGAATCTCTCTCTCTCTCTCTCTCTCTCTCTCTCTATATATATATATATATATATATATAGAGCATATATGGTATATATATATATATATATATATATATCGTTAATAATTACTGGCGCGTGGGGCCCCAGTTAGCGCGGGGCCGGATTGGGCCAAGTCTGTTCAATCGGCCTCAGTCCGGCACTGAAGATGTGTTACCGACCCTGCAACTCTCAGAAGTATGACGAGTAATCGTTCAGTTAAACTGTTCTGCCGAAATATGTATAAAATACCTGTAGGCAATCAGTACCGTGCAAACAACTGGGAATATGTGTGAATTGAAATTGAGGTAAATTCAAAACTGTGTGTACTTAGTTGTTTTCATTAGCCAGGATAAACTGCTTCCTTTGTAGCATCATTACAAGTCACGGTGAAAAGCTCGTACACGTCGAAGTGTACATATCAATATATATTGCATATCACAGTATGCGACATCTGCAACTTAAAGTTCTTTTTTAGGCATTTTATATATATATATATATATATATATATATATATATATATATATATATATATATATATATATATATATATATATATAACGAGAGAGAGAGAGAGAGAGAGAGAGAGAGAGAGAGAACTTGTAATTTACATATTTATTAATCTCAATTCTGTACGACAATGTAATGGTATTAGAGGAAGCATTAATGCTTTTCTAACACGTTTTGGAATAGATTAATTGTTAAAGCATGTTCATTTCTGATTTAATTTCCGAACACTCTTTCAGATACGTTATTGCTATTAAGCTGTTAAATGTGAGTGAAACACAGTAGATTTGCGTTTTGTCATACATTTAATCAAAATGCCACCTATGTTCCTAAATCTTCTGTCCCGTAGGTGATTTTTAGAAAAGAAACCACTTACCACTCACAGTTGTAAGCATTTTATTTTTATCAAGACGTTTTCTTAGATTCTACTATCAAAAGGTTTGATCTGTTTGTTTTTCGTTCAAAGGATTATATCATGCCTTATCATCCTTTCCCAGGCGGAATTTAATGCCATGTTATTTGGGGTATTTTGTTGGTTCATCTTTTTTCTTTGTGCATATAGGAGATTCTCTTCTGTTTCGTTATCACATTTTTTCAGTATAATTCGTTTATGACATGTCTTGAAAGTATTGGCACATGTCAAAAGTAACAATAATTTTAATCTACCTTTTGTGGCGAATTTTAGGTACTGGGATGGTACTTAATTATATGTGCAAATCCTTTGGCGGAAGTATGAATCAATGCATCAACCTTCTGTTTTAAAATTGAACGATTATACCAATGAGCTAATTCGGTCAGTTACCAACGATATTATCCCATGTGTAAATTGAGATTGGTGTTCTCTGCCTTCTTAACTGTATTTCAACATCGTCATGCAGATGAATTAATTTTATAAGTATTTTATGGCCCTACCACATATAAATATATATGCGCGATCATCAAACACTGCAAAGATGTATAAAATGTTCGTGTGTCTACACCAATTAACTTGTTTCCTAAGTGACAAATTTTTGTATCACCGTTATCGAATATTCGTTCGTTCATGATAATATAATACATTAGTTTCACGATAATGAATACAGGTTTGTACCGCATGAGGACAGGAGGAGAACTTGACGCCCTATCCATATAGACTACGTCACGCTACCAGTCTTTTCTTGAACTAAATTCTCCTTAAATTGCAGATATTTTCTTGTGAAAAGGTTGATCCATTTTGAAACAACGACTATTTAATGGTCGGAAAGGTGGACTTTCGACCAATTCCACACCCGTTTGATTTTCCGAAGTTCAACAGCCAAATCAAAGATGTGCATATCTCTTATACAGTTTAAACCAAATTGCTGGATGAATTGTATTAACAGTAGTATACTGAACAATAAGAAAGCACGACACTGTACATTTCTTTACCTGTCAATAAAGACAGTTATCCATGATCGAAAACTTTGATGGATGAAGTTAAGAATGCATGGATGTAAGCATGAGCGGATTGATGTTTAAATATAAGAAATATATATATATATATATATATATATATATATATATATATATATATATATATATATATATATATATATATATATATATATATATACCCCCTACACTAAATGATTTATCATGTGAAATGAACTGTGGAAGAACAGTAAGAACGTTATTATGGACGTTGTAAAATACGCATACTAGGAACCAGCAAAATATGAAGGATCGCTACTTTTTATTCACGTAAAGGGTAAACATGAAAATGTGGTATACTCGATTGTCTTTTTTCCTTATATAAGTATATTTATGTTCCATAGATGTTTCGTTGGTAGTGATAGTAAAGAAAATAATGAAAATGAGAAATGTCGGCTTAAGTAACACTTCACAAGTTTAGTAACACATTTTTTCATCTACTACTAAGAACAATATGGATGATAAGGAAATGTTCAAAATTCTTTTTTTCTTACCGCAGTGACAGTAACGAAAATTACATTATGCTTATCATTATTTCTGTTTATCAAAGCACAAAAGAAAAAAATAAACGTATTTCACAGTTTGAAGGTATGTTGTGGGCATGATATGAGGAATTAAAAGTCTCTGTTACATGAAACGTACTTATTTTCATAATTATATGTGTTTCCATAATATGTTGTACTGGCAAAAATGTCATCGCTGCTTGTCATCGGCAGTTACCTGAAACAAAGAGGAAAATAAAAGTTGTGTATATCGGGTGGCAGGTAGGCATTGTTGACATGCAACCATACAAAAGGGGGCAAACATTTACACAAACAGCGTATGATAGCGATAGACAGAAACAATTTATAATGGAAAGGTTTACTAATATGCTCAAGACCAGAATTTGTAAGTCAAGTGTTTTACAAAAAGAATTATCAAAATAATGTTTTAACGACGATAATTGTTATGTTGCACTAGTACTCGTAACAGATCATTGGAAACGAATCCAAATAAAGCAACAAAAACAAAAGTCCCTGATAAAAAGCATCGATTATGTTATCTGATTACCTGACAGATGATACATTTTGAAATCTTTTAAATTTAAATAGGCGAAACAGAATTTCAAATATAAAATAGTTTGATTTGTCCACCTTACTACTTCATCGAGGAATCATTTAAAATCAGATAAACAACTGTAAGTGATCCAGTTGTTTACAGCTTGGAAAACCGAAGGCAGAAGATTATATTGCACATGTTGCACGACCAATACTTATCTCTACACGAAAAACGAGATGACATTTAAAAAGGTGAAAAGGCTATAAGGTATGTACAAGGTATATATTAGCGTAATAGAAAGGATATTATGATTGATTTAACAGTTGGAAATTAGCTAGAAATATTGCTCCATTAAACAAAACACATCTACATGAAGCATTCCTAACTAGACGTATTTAAGGAGTTTTTGAAAGATAATGGATTTCTAGCGTTTGAGAGATATAAAAAAAATTGCCAACATTAGAGCATGAAGGCGTTGAAACATAAATGGCGTACCTACAAAACAGAGAAAACATGAAGTATATCTACAACGCCACCAGGACAAAAACAAAATAGACCATGTGAAAACCATGTGTGTGTGTGTTTGTGTGATTTAGATTTTTAACGTATCTTTAACGATTTTCCAGTCATATTGCTACGATGTCTGCAGTGTGGCAGTTTAAGGTGATGTCTAGCAATGGGGCTACAGCAATTTTTTATGTGCCTGTGTAAAATATTTAGCATATACAATTTTAACACATTCATTAAAAAGTCTTTTACTTACTAATAATCAAAAACGTAAGCAGAAAGAATAAAAATCTACCTGGCACGAATATTTATAGAAAGCAGACGATACGTTCTCCATTACACCTTTAAATAAACTATTTACTGCAGGTTTACATTCTCCATTTTCTTATCTCTGTGGTAATCATATACTAAAGTTTAGGTTGCTGTTTCCTGTTAATCAAGAATCTCATTATTGCCTATTGTTCGCATCTCTGTTCCCTTGCATATTCTCATTTGTTGCGTATAGACACGATTCAACGGATATTTACAGTCGATCATTGCACTTTGCACAGTCTCAGACTTTTCTCCAGTGGTTCTAAGTCTGTTTAATCTATCCTATATTAACTATATTAGGGTAAAATTAGATTCTAGAAGATGGTTTACAAAACCATCAATACTTCTTTCTTTTATGAAGCTGTATCCTTGGTGTTCGTAGATGAACTAGGTGATAATGGCTCCGATCGACCAGTTGATAATTAAACATCGAAACTTTTGCCGGATTGCGTTCTATATATATATATATATATATATATATATATATATATATATATATATATATATATATATATATATATATATATATATATATATGAATACTTTATTTCGGACTGCATAGTCCATACATCTAATTTAAAATATAGATATAAAGTAAACATTGTAAAAATCAAATATCATATATATCTTATGTACAAGTATACAGATACATCTACAATAATGAACTGTGACCTGCATTGTTAAGAATGAAATTAAGTAGCGCATTTAACGGGTAATTTGTTCCATCTACTAATAATACGAGAATTTAAATGAATATCATAGTTCCAACAAGATTTCAATATACAGTTCTTACTATTAGATATTCTCGTCATCATTGAGAATACATACGTTCTCATTACTTCATCAAACCTGAATACATTATTATTTACAAACATGTTGGAGACACTGTTCCATCTAGGAAGGCCTAATAGAAAACGAAGACTATTATTATAACCAATGACTAGTTTTCTTTCCATACACTCAGTAAAGAGGAGCACAATACATAGTGCAGCAATAAGATTTGAATACCCTAATTTTGATATTCAATGAACAATTCTTAAATTTACGTAGAAGCATGTTTGCTCGAGTACACAAATATCGACAATGTCTCATCATATCTTCTTTATCTGACAGTTTCGATTTCAAAATATGACCCAAATACGTATAACTGTTGACATACGTTAGGGCATTGTCGTTAAGATGTACAGGGGGAGGATATGGTAATTTTTTGAAATAAGTTAATTGAAAGACCAAGCATATTGATTTTTGTGTATTATAGATAATATCATTCTCTAATGCGTATTGTTCACATATATTTAATAATTTCCTTAAACCTGAGATAGAAGGTACATAATTTATATATACTTTATCTCTGTTGCACTTCTTATACCGCATAGAATTGTAAAAACTTCACTTTATTTTGACAATTTTCTAAGAGTTTACCTAATTTGCGTATATATTATTGTGCATCCAAAACGTACCTGAAATTTACACATCAAAGTAAATTGCATTTTTGAGAGTATCACCAACGTGTATTTGATATTTTATTGGTGGTGTATGATCGTCATCTTGAAACTAAAGATTGTCAAACGTTTCATTTAAAAACTTGCACCTTCTATCATTTATTGTGCTTAAAATTATAAATGCATTCATTAGTGCGTCGTTGGTAAAGTGCGCCCTCGGTTCAACAACATGTCTATGTTATTTATTTGTTTCGTTGATGAATGGAAAAAGTCAGTTCGAGAAAGAAATTTGATTTATTTTCTCACGTTTCAAAGGACTTCACCCCCAATTTTGTTTCAAAAGAATATTTACCTAATGAGGAAAAGAACAGTGTATATAATCTGCAGAATACAAAAATAAATTGAACACAGCTATTGCAAAGAGCCAAAATATACAAACTAATAATTGCTGAATTTCTAAATCATTGTCAGATACTTCAATCTTCACAGTGCTATCGTTAAATTACATAATTCGTCCCATCGATAAAAATTTAGACACTTTACGTAATCAACTTAAAGATGATTGCATGACTTAGAAAAGTTTAACATTCCAGTGAATGTTATGACTGAAAATAGGATTATCTCCATCTCCTCTGGATGAAAGTTTAATTACTTTGAAACATTGCTTTCAAAATGTCAAAATCAACAAATGAATCTGAAACTACTGACAGAATAAATGCTTGAGAATTAAGGTACACTGGCTGCTTGCTTATTGATGCATGTCTGCCTGTGATAAGCAATGCTATGACAACTCTAATTTTAAGATTAGCCATCGATGACGCATTGAAGTTGATGTGGAAAATCAGACTTTGACAAATGTTAAAATTGAGGTTTTCAATTTGTTTACTGTCAAACATTGATACTTTATAAAAGAAGCAGCATATACCAATAGTAAGATGAATAGCGTCGATGACATGACATGAGAATCTATCTGTGACAATAAAACCAACGACAAGAAGTTTAAGTTCATCATCGAGTACAACGGGTAAGAAGAGATTAATAAATGCTATCGGAGAAAATAATCATTACAGAAAGACTAGATTAATCATTACAGAGAAGCTAAACGTCTGAGACTTATCAACATAATCTTATTGGAACAGCGTTAAAGGGACATGGTTTAAAATTTTAAAATTGACATCAGATATTCTAATGGTGGAACCTGTTGTTCTTAGTGAGTACCTTACTTCCGGTCACTTATACAATGTCCAGCACTAAGATACTTAATTTTGTTATGCATCTGCATTCGCCGTTACATGCAAATGAATAGAAAAGTATGCTTCAAGCAATCTTTTGAAGTACACCATTCCTACAGTGACAATGATTTCTCCTGATCAAGATATATTTTGACAATCCAAATAATACAATAAATGCTCAAATATTCTTATCATTGAAATTGTATGTTTATTCCAACAAATTCCTTGCTGATAATTAAAGAAATAAATTATAGATGTTAAATGTTTTGGAACAACTTCAAAGTTTTAGTCCCTCTGAGTAATACATAGTGCAGGTAAATAACTACACCTGAAGCCTTTTAGGAATCAGTAAGCATGGATCCGAACATACATCTACTGAATTGGATAGTAATATTTGTAGACTATTCAAAGCTAATATATTACTTTTTGCGTTAATTATTCCTATCTTCTAGAGGGTTTACATGTAAAAAATATTTTCTCAAAGACATTGTTTCATGCAATATTCATTGCCATTGCAGGCCATTACAAAGTGATACTGTAAACAGATTGAACATATGAAAGTTATTGATTGTCACGGTATGCCAGTAACATGTTATTTTCTAGCAAAAAGAATACTATAAATCCTGTTAATGGAACAATTTCTCTGAGCTGCCATAGCGACTTAAGTTTAACTGTATACATTGTGACAGAATCGGTAACAATAATAGCGAAGCCTATACAATGCCCAGCGATATCAGTACTTGAAACAATCAAAATTGACTTAATCCTCAACTTAATAGTGTCACAAATGTGCAGAAGTGTGTTGATACTCAAATACGTAAGACTTTTTAGGATACTGATTTTAATCTAGACAGCGTCAGGACACAGGAGAACAAGTTGACAATGCATTAACATCTATGTAAAAGAGTGGCACTGAATGGGCTATCAAAACAATCTCAGATCTATAAAAACAAATTCATTAAAAAGATAGACTGGATGATCACGATTTGTTTAGAGGGAGATGCAGGACATTGACTAATGCTATAGATGTCTTGCAAACCTTAAGTGAAACAGTAAGCTTTCAAGTATAAGTACCAAACATTTGACAATATTTGCAACTGACTGAACAGATGATAACTTCTGGCAGAGGATCTGTGGTAAAGTGTTTTTATATACTCATCTTGCTCAACCTTCTGATTCAGTTCTTGCATAAACCCGACCGTTATTTATTTATTCCAATTAATATTTGTTAAATGAATATATGACTCTTGTCGTTGCTTTTAATTAACCTTACGTTTCCAGTCAGAAACAATCATATTAACATTGGTTGCATTTTTTTCGCATGCGTAGGTATTGTCACCAGTAATCAAAGTGCTTAATTTGTTTCCTTGTTAAGTAAAGCAACACATTCTATTTAACTACCAATTTGTAGAGAAGTTGAAATTTTAATACATACTGAACAACTGCCTTGGATGCGTTTCGTGTCATTATATAATGTGCACATCTATATCACTATTTATGTGTACAACTACGTCACTATCATAAGAATTGTGCATTACAACACTAAGTGTCTTTATTTACTGTACCGTAGCACGTAGGTTGAAATCGTGTCAGGATTTAACTGCTGTATTACATCACAGTTTTTGTGTCAATTGACTTGGCATTCAAGTCCAAATGCTCTGATTATTTTGACTTATGTATCACGTCACATTTTAGGCTGTGACGTAATACGCACTATGCAAAATGTATAACCTTTTCCGAGATTCGAACCAGTGGCATTTTGATCTGTAATCTCACCTGATACCCCTATGCTATTTAGCCACAGCTATTAATACGCTATAACAAACTAATTTTATCATATATACACCTATAAAGACGGCTGGTGATCACATCACTCCGCTCTAAGCAAGGCAGCTACCATGTCATGGCTATCGTAATGGAATGTACGGCTACAGAGCATGCTAATTCTTTTAAATCAGTCATGGTCTGGTAATTTTTCAGAACCAACTTATAACATATCATCTAATATTTTAGCAAGATTTTATATGCTACGTTTGTAGGGCTGTGCCAGTAAATATCGAAACTGTGATTTAATACAGGACTTAAAATCCTGACACGTTTTGATATAACGAAAATACAAACAATGGTTTGTCTTTATTTAACACGTATTAATATTTTGTCTTTGTAATTCAAAGAACTCCTTAAGCGCTTGAAGAATTTTCTTATTCTTTTCTTCAAATGTATGGATGTGCTTCTCTGATAGAGAAAATCTCTCTCTCTCTCTCTCTCTCTCTCTCTCTCTCTTCTTCTATATATATATATATATATATATATATATATATATATATATATATATATATATATATATATATATATATATATATAAAGAAAAATTCAAATCTGTAAAACAAAATACCATTGTGTGTAAAGAGGGATTTTATGTCATATTTGTTGAAGCCATTTCTCCAGAATAGTATCGAACAATACAAATATATGCAAAAATGGGGCTAGTAGTTTGGAGAGCAACTAGCTATATTTATTTATTTATTACTTTTTCCATACATTTAATATTATCTAACGTATGAGAAAGAAAATTTAATCATGGAAAATAATTTCACTTTATTTATTATATATAAATTTTACCACCTTTGATTTACGTGCGCTTCCAGGTATGTATGAGAAAAAATAATTCTGTATAAGACAACACACACCCAAAAGAAGTATTTACATATATAAGCAGGAGTGATACATATTTAAAGCAAACTCGTTTTCGAATACATATACTACTTTTTCATATTTGTGTTTTAACAAATAGTTTACATAAATTTGGGAGATTTTTAAAAAAGAAAAAAATTATAGCATAGGTGAAACATAATTTCATATATTTGCAATCGAACTTAAAATATGGTAAAACGATATTCAATTATTTAAGTCATTCAAAGATGGAAAATGTGTTTGACATGTTAAAAAGATTTGTCTTTGAATCAATAAACAGTAGGAAACAAATGCCTATACGGTTTATCATATCGCTAGTCCCATCCTTCGTCATTAGTTCTTGTAAACACATTCAGACCCAGACAGTTGACGTAGAAGGAGGAAAAAATTAAGGACCTAAAAGGACATGGTTCTGTCCAAAAGTTATATTTAGATCTAACTCTGATGGGACTACCATTACTTTTCCAAGAATGTCGTTCTTTTGATTTTCACAGTTTTATAAAGTAACGCTGTAAGGCATACTTATGAATGAATTACCTAAAATGAAACGGTAAACAAACTCCATCGAGAAATGTGCATATCTGTACACCAGATTATTATTATGATGAAACATCTTGGACAAACTTCTTTCCATGATAATCCACTAGCGCATCAAGACAATATAATCTGAATAGCATTTTCATGTCTTACAAAATACAGAATTTGACACTCCTAAGTATATGCACTGCTAACTTTACGAAATACACCAGTTGAAAAGGTGGAGCTAGAAATAAACACAGATTTCGTGATATATGTGAACGAGCAAAGTTTCATAAATTGTAATTAACAGGGGACTAATATTTCGTCTATTCAATTGGAGCTTTTTACATACGACTGAGATAAATTATATGTTCTGTTCTCCGTAACGAGTCGTTTCTATGGGGATGTGCGATTCCTGAGTTGGTAAAGTGTCGAGCTCATAATCCCTGGTAGGTCGCCTCGGTATGTAATTGGGAGAGGTACTTAGCTGCCATTTTCTCTGTATGATATAGCCAATAGTGTGTTGAAAGTGTTTTTTTAACACCCACCAATCAATTTTATTCCATACTCACAGAAATATGAAAGTTCTAACTGATATAAAATTAAGTATTAAGGTCTTAGCAATAGCAAAGCCAAAGTGATAATCCCACGTAAATATTTATATAAATTTTAATAATGATGAATTTGCTTCGCTTGCTTTAGTTGGTTGGTTGTTTGGTCGGTAGTAGATGCGATTTACAATTCTCTAGGGATTTATAATTTACCAACGAATTATTCCACGTTAAGTTTCGTCCCTAACATAATCCTTAACTTTATTCCCAACTTTTGTCTGCCTTTACGTTAGAGATAAAAAGGTATTGCTGTATATTATATTTCAAGAAAAGATTTTTTTAACCAACATTTTCCTTTAGAAATCTGACTTAAGCGTTAATTTCTCCTACACTTTGGAACATAAACTATTTTGTTCATCTGCGTTATTCTCTCAAAAACTAGAACAACTTTATTTTCATGTGAGATCTAACCATACTTTGTCGTTTATATTGCTTTATGTTTTGGACGTTATCATTTATTTTCCAGTTTGGTTGAGGAAGGTAATGGCGCGAAGGATAGGACAAAAAATTTATTAATTTACTCACTATCTCCATGTTGTAAGTGCTGACTACTTACAATGCACTGACAACACCTGATTTGCTGTAAGCATGAAGATTACCACGCAAACCCAAGTAATCATCCTGCCGTACTGAGATGTACACTGCTATTACACGATGTATATGATGTCCTAGAAAATTGTATAGCCCTTTATACCATACTTTGTTTGCGAATGATGAGAGCATTAAACCAGGAAATAGAACGTTTAACTGTCAAGCAATAATTTATTAAAAAAACTGGGCAATAATAATGTCGCAAAAAATTATCCATCGTGCCCTTTTGATATTAGGTCTCGTAGGTCATCATATTTGCAACTCCTGCATATATTGTCTAGGTTTGGTTTGAGTGTCAGAAAGTTGGAGTGTCATTTTATAGGCAATATGGAAATTTTAATCATGTTTAAAATTTCCAAGATTCAACTCCCATTAGGTAGACATGAAAACGTTTTGTTGGATTGGTACTTTAACAACAGCATCGTGACAGCTTGTCAACAGCGAATTTGTTTCTGCTTTTGTTTTTCTTATTTTTTTTTCTTCAGAACTGTCAATGATTAACCAATAGACAAAAACCGTGCCTGAGGCAAGTTACACGACCTCAATCCCTGTTATTTCCTTGAAATGTAAAAACAACAGGGGTCTATCCTTACCTCAACTAATTAGCAGAGCCATAAACTGACAAAGACAGTTAAAAATTATCCTGCTCTCTCGACATTAAGCTTTACAATAAAAATAATATTTATGTAACAAAAGAATTAAGGTCTGTATTAGGGGCATATCGTACGAATAGATAAATCGTTTACATATATACTTTACATCAAAGAAAGAATATCACCTGACCATGTCAACGATGTTAAGCCAACATAGATGGCTCTAAAAAAAACTGCAAATACTGTTCAAGTGATTTTGTTACCCGTATGTTCAAAAGATTAATCAACATTCTGAATTTGCGACTGTCTTCGATAAATTACTCATTAATTTTAATTCTGCAAAATGCGTTAGTTCATAATAGATCCCAATTTCATGTTGAGTTTTAAATCTTCTGTAGTTTATGCACTACAAAAGAGTAACAATCAGCATCTTTAGAAATAATAATAAACTAATTCCCCTGCTATATTATTTCGTTTCCAAAACAGTTCAGCATTTTGCTACAAAACAAAGCTCTTTTTATACACGTATCTTTAAATTCTTCAGATACTCGACGCCACTCATCAATTTCAATTTCTATTTATACAGCTGAATTCTCATTAAGTGTTTCTAAATTTAAAATATATTTTTTAATTTTTAACGTGTTTTCTAATATATGTATATGTCACTTCTCCTATTGCGTCATCATATTTTGCTTTGTATTGATCACAATAGTCATTCATTGAAACACCTCTATATAAATGATGTCTCTTATTTTACAGGATTAATTTGGCTTAGAACATAATTTCTATTTGTTGCATTACTTCCTCCTACTCATTGTGCAACATTAATAATTCGTGTATTACTGAGATCTAAATATGTGTTTGTTAGTCGTAATGGTTCTATTTGCTGAAATTTCTAACGAAAGGATACGCTTAACTTCAAAAGGAAAGACTTCTTCCTATCTCCTTAGTTCCTTAGTTTTCCTTGTGAGTTCACCACATATGCATTTATTTATGTGTGATCATTTGTAAATTGTATATTATTTCTCACCTTTAATTACTGTACTTTCTATGTTTGCTGTATTCTCTGTACAATTGATTGTGATCGTAAATTACGGAGGAAATAAAGGTTTCAATCAATCATAGTTTCAGATACATTATCACACAATATGCTCCCTTTTGACTGAATTTCGACTGTGGCTTGAGACGATTGTCCAGAGAAAGAGGGGTATGGGACTAACAATAAAATTATATTTATCTTATATCTCTCTCTATTTCTGTCCCGCTGTCTGTCTATCTCTCTTTGCTTTTTTTTGGGGGGGGGGGCACCAGACAGATGCCCCCCCATTTCCAAAAAAAATAAAAGGTTTTCATGTGTTTGTGTTCCCCCTCAGAGGTGTTGTATGTGTTTTTATTTTAAAATAGAATTTACTCCCAAAATTTTTTGTGGGGTATTTCTTTTTTCCCTAGTGTTTTCTAAAAAGAGAATTTTTCCCCACCGGTTTTATTTACCGGTTAGGAAGAACTGCATCTTTTTTCCCACAGTGACCCTTGCCACGGGGTCCCTATGTCCTGTGTTTGTTATCTGTATAGTGCTATATTGTTTGTGTGCTATAGATGTTTGTGTTAGGACGGCACAATGATCGTAATCTTTTTTGGTTTTTTTACAAAGTAGATTATTTATTTAGTGTAATATTTTATATTATTTTAGAATTTTGTATAAGAAACGGTGTGATAAGAAGGGTTTAGAAAAAATAAAACCTAATGTATTATTGAGTGTACTATTTCTGTGTCGTTTCTTATTTTTTCTGTTTTGAAATTAGGAGGTTGGTGGTAAAGACAGTCCGTGAGGTTCCACAAGTTTTTATTTATTTTATAACTTGCTTCACCCCACTAAAAAACTGTCCTTACTCCAGTTTTTCTCCTCTATTTAAATGTTCCAAATATAAAGTAGTCTAAATTGATTTGCTTTTAAAGACTTTGAAAAAAAAAAAAAAAAAAAAAAAATTTAATAAGAACAAATTTTATTTTTACCCCCATGTGTTTTTGTTTTGCTTTTCCATGTCCTACACATGTCTTTTTCAGAGGCTCTTCCACCGGCCTTCCCACTTCGCGTAGCGCCTTGTGGTATAGCCCGGTGGCGTTTCTGTCTCTTACTTCATCCATGTGTAGGTGCCCTGTCCCATCTTTGTTTATTAGTATATTATTTCCAAAAATAGAGAATTAAAAACTTGATCATTTTCTTATCGTTATCACTTGGCCGCAATTGTGCATTGTTTCTATTATGTAATTTGTTATCTCAAAAAAAGTTTTCTGATCTAATTTTGCGTCTAAATATAAGATTCTATTATGTTGATATTTAACAGTTTTTAGTTTTTGTATAGAAGTAATTATTCTGTCTCTTGTCAGTTTATTTGTCTTGCATTCTAGCATTACGTGCGCTTTTGTAAAGCTGTATGCTTTGCATAGCGGGCACTTCGGTATAATTTGTATCATTCCTTTCCTTTTTGCTGTTTCCCCGGTTAACCATACGTCATGTAAATATTTAAAAAGTATGCTCTGCATCTTTAAGGATTTTATATTTGCCCAATTTTTCCAAGTATTATTCCATTCAACCCCCCAATTTTCATTTTCTACCTTACACCTTTGATTTTTTGTATATTGTTCCCTTATTAGTTTATAGGTGTTTTTATTTCCTTCCCCCTCCCATATTTCTTTTTTATCTCTATATTTAAAAATTAAATCCTTTATATATTTATATTTTTTGTTTATAAAAAATTTTTTTGTCAAGGTGTTATTCATAAAAATGTCCCTTCTATTTCTATTTAAAAACCCGAACCAATATATATATATAGCTTCCCACGGCATATCTGGTGAAGCTTTAAGTTTTATAAGTCTATTTAAAATGTTTGCTTCCTGTGCCCATTTTAAATTGGGTAATCATAGACCTCCCTTTTTATTTTCTCTATATAGGGTTTCTTTTTCTATATAGTGTAACTTAAAATTCCATATATAATTAATTATTTGTTTATCTACTTTATTAAGTTTTTTCTGATGTAAATCTATCGATTTTAAAACGTAGTTTATATTTGAGTAAAAATAAGTTTTTGCAACTTGTGATCGCTCCATTATACAAAGTGGCGTCTGGGCCCAGGTCTCAATATTTTTATTCACTTTCCTTTTTATATTCTTTAAGTTTTCTATCTCCTCATTTTTACCAAAGTATATTCCTAGGGCTTTAACCCTTTCCTTTATTAATTGAGGTGGGAGCCCAGGGTGGTTCCCCCTCCAGTTTCCTATCTTTAAAATTTCCGTTTTGTCATGATTTATTTGGGACCCTGATGCTTTACCAAAGTTTTCGTATTCTTTTTCTAGATGTTTAAAAGAATTTGGGTCACTTATAAAGTTTGTACAGTCATCTGCGTGTTGGAGCATTTTGAGGTCTTCCTTCAAGTTTGGGATCTTAATTCCTTCTATTTGTTTATTGTTCCTTATTTTTATACTAAGTATTTCAATCGCTATTACGTATAATAGCATAGATATAGGACAGCCTTGTCTGACTGATCTTTGTATTTCAAATTTTGTCGTAATACCTCCATTTACCTGTACTCTAGCGTTTATATCTCTGTACAGGATTTCAGTCCATTTTCGGAAGTTTTCTCCGAAACCAAATTTCTCAAGTACCTGTTGTACATAGTTATGTTCAATTCTGTCGAAAGCTTTTTCTTGGTCGAGAAGCACCATAGCGCCTCTCCGACCTGAATCTTTTATAAAATCAACGATCGTTTTAATATTTAAGATATTGTTTTGTATGTCATTCCCAATTGCCCCACAAGTCTGATTCCTATTTATTATTTTATTCATGCATTCTTTTATCCTATTGGCTAATATTTTACTTAATATTTTATAATCATTATTAAGGAGGGAGATGGGCCTCCAATTTTTTAAATCTTTCCTGTCTCCTTTCCCCTTATATATTAGTATTATTAACCCTTCCCTCATTGTGTTTGTCATCTTATCATTTCTTAATAGTATATTATTGTATATGGATTCCAAGATTGGCACTAACTCACGTTGGAATTTTCTATAAAATTCCCCCGTGAGTCCATCTCTCCCTGGTGTCTTCCCTTTGGCTAGGGAGTTAATCGTTTTAGTAATTTCTTCTGTCACAATAAACTCATCACATAAGTCTTTATGTACTGATGTAATTTTTTCACATTTAGTGTTTTTTAGATATTCTACAATCGTCTCCCCTTTTATATTTTGTGTTTTTGTATATACCTCTCGCTTTCGTGTAAACGGCTGAGAATTTCCCGGCTCTAATTTCTGCCCCTTTATTTTCTTGTTCCTTTATCTTTTTTAGTTTATCATATAGTATTCCTTGCTTTTCTTTTTCTTTTGTTCTCCTTAATTCCAACATTATCTCTTCTTTTTCTTTTTTCCTTATTTCACTTAATCTTTTACTATAGTTAATTGCTATTTTTTTAATTACCTTTTTGAACTTATCCCATTGTTTTAAAATATCCCTAACCTCTATTTTAAACATCTTATTTATTTGGTAATTTACTTCTTTTATGAATTCTACATCTTCTAAAAGTTTATTATTTAATTTCCATGTCCCCTTTCCCCATCTAAAATTACTTTTTATCTTAATTTCCATATCTATTAATTTGTGGTCCGAAATTTTGTAATCTATTATATTTGCATCTATATATATACCTTTATTGAAGAAGTTCCCATAAAATTTATCCAATCTACTAGCTAATCCATTTTTATATTCATATGTGTATTCAGTTTTTAATAAATTTAAATTCCTATAAATATCCTCCAACTTGTGTTTTTTCAAAAGATCCATCATGGAGTTCCTAAAAATTATGTCATTTGATGTCAACTCACCTTTCCTATCCACATTGTCCCTTACCCAGTTAAAATCCCCTCCTAGTACTGTCTCTTCCATTGAAAATTCACTTATATATTTATCTATTTTTTCAATAAATTCTGTTTTTTTATATTTGTTTGCTGGAAAGTATACGTTTATTATATTAATTCCATTAACTTTGATATGTAGCATTCTCCCTTCTAGTCCCTTTTTTTTCCTCTATTCTTTCCCAATTTATGTGGTTTTTATTTTTTAATATTATGGCTACCCCTCCCTTTACATCAGCCCCTATATAATCACTTAAAACAACTATTGCGTCAAGTTTTTCTTCTACATAAGTTATTACATCCTTTGTAAAACCATTGTGGGTTTCTTGTATTAAATAAATATCATATATTGGATATAAATTACACAACTTATCCATTTTTCCATTATCCACTCCATTTATGTTAACTGATACAATATGGAGGTTTTTTTCCTCCATTTTCTGTGTTTCCTTCCAGGTAGCCATCTTGCATCTTTAAGTTTTGTGTCTATCTCTCTTTGCTTGTCAGTTTGTCTGTTGATTTTGTCATCATAGGTCCAGATAACATTGTGACATACCACGGCCGAAAATCTGTTATACTCCATTTTTCAGAGAACTGGGTCAATTTGCTCACTGACCAAGCAACATAGGAATAAATTAACGTTAATATGTAGATACCTAGGTGTTGACCATAACTGCCCAAGGGCATGCCAGTGGCCCTGGAGTAAATCTTGCTTTGCCATGGGTATGCGTGTCACTTTGATTTGTTATCACAAATCCGATTACGAAGTCTTTCTAAGGCATCATGTCAACCACGTGTTTAGTCACTTAGGCCTTAATATTAACTGACTTAAGGATGCCTGTCGCCCTAATATTTAGACACCTAGGCAGTGGCGGATTTCCTACTAGGCAGACAAGGCAGCTGCCTAGGGAGGGAAATTTCAGAGAGCGGCAGATTTCAAGATATCGAAGTATGAAAATCTGGCTTTGTTAAAAATGTTTTATGTTTTGTAAAACAAAATATACCGATAGTACTAGTCAAATGTTGCGATTGTTCTAAAGCATAAAAGTCTTTAAAAATCTCTCGTTTTAACTTTCTCTTCTGTGGGTATGTGGGTGGATACGGGGGAACGTATTGGGATAGAGGCAACTCTGACAGTGTCTAAAGACCGCAAAATCATAAATGTGTTAATACACCCTATACTCTATATAACATGTGTTAATTCTGTGTGAACTAACTTCATTATTTTTCATCCATTATTTCGTGTCATTTTCGGTATCAATTGGAAATATTGTGTTATAAAATGCTAGACAAATTTCAAAGATACAAATTGGTTTCCAAGAAAATGATATGCTAATGAGTGTCGCGGTTATATTAGAATTGGGTTCAGGCTAATTGGTAACCTCATACGCAAGCTGATTTTACATAGTGTCCGACTGGCAGGACCATCAATAAATCTTAAAGATGTGAATTCCAATGTGAACATTTGTCACCCATCTAAAAATGCCACTTGATTAAATTAATGAAATAAAAACTTTAGTCAGAATTACAACAATTGCAGGTTTTTCTTCTGATTTTTTGCTCAAGTTATGATATGCTAGTTATGTTCTGAACGCTTTATCATTATAATGGAACAAGCACGCACTGTGTACTCAAATGTCTCCGTATTTGAAGATGAATTCATTAAGAAGGCACGAGAATGTTTTGCATGCCTAAGCAAGATAATCAAGATAGTTGTTTTGTTTTAGATACAATAGTAAAAGCTAAATGCATGAAAAAATTAATGCTCCACAGTTTTAAATATTTTCAATTTTGCAAGCAAAATGTTAACACATATGCTGTTCGGTGTTTACTACATGCTTTATAATATACAACCATAAGGTGTATTTTAAATACAGCAGACCAGGTGAATTCGCAAACCCTTGCCTTGCTTTTCTAGCTGCAAATCGCAAACATTCCAATACAGATTTGGGGTCCGATTTATGAAACTATGCCATCTCTTAGCGATTGGTATTAAAGCGTCACCAGCGCAAGGAAAATTTTTTCCTTATCTTTCGTCCCACCCCACCCTCTCTCTCTCTCTCTCTCTCTCTCTCTCTCTCTCTCTCTCTCTCTCTCTCTCTCTCTCTCTCTCTCTCTCTCTCTCTCTCTCTCAGCAACAGCAATATATATCTCAGAAACCCAGATCCACTACAGGCAAGCCTCTTTCTAAAGGGTTAAGTTGCATGCACACAAGACAAGAAATTGCATGGCTTCGTAAATCACAAAACAGTTTTATTCCAAGAATCACTGGGAACGAAATGTATAGTGTATTTATTGATACCATTCACTTAACAAGACACATTAAGCACGAGAACATACGTATTTCCCGTTCTTTTAAGAGATTTTATGGACTTTATTGTACATGCACACCAAAAAAATCCTCTCCAAAATGAACGGCTGTATTTCCAAAATCTCCGATCATTTTAGTTATGCTGAGAAAGGCCACCATTGTTATTAGTCATCAGCACTGACCTACACAAAAATAAAAAATGAATACATTTTAAATTTTAATGTCTATGTATCCATATATATATATATATATATATATATATATATATATATATATATATATATATATATATATATATATATATATATATAAGAGGAAAAAATGATGACTAGAACATTAGCGTTACTACTACTACTTCTACTACTACTATTGATAGTAGTAGTGGTGTTGGTATTGTTGTCATTGTTATCTGTTCACTGATAGTACTAATAATGCTACTGCTTGTGTTACTACTGCTACTGCAGTTGTATGAAGTAGCATTACAAAAGTTCGAAGAGGCACCGAGACCATTTACGGATGATAACTCACTGGCGTATTCATCTAATGATACTTAAGAAAAAAAAATATGTAATGACCACTGATTTGCAAATGGTTGACGATTGGTCAAGGCAGTGGTTAGTTGATTTTAATCCAACCAAAACTGAAGGAATGTTATTCTCGCGTAATCTAGAACCGGTTTTTCCCTAACTAAAATTCAAAAACGATATCATCTGTTGAATTCCACAAACATCTTGGAGTAACTTTCAGTTGTCTAGGAAACTGGACCAAACATATTGATAACATATTTATGTCGTCCTCAAATATGATAACTGCCCTAAAAACATTTATATATAAATTTAGCCGAAAGACGTTAGAAAGGACACATATACATACATCCGCCTATTTTAGAATACCCTGATGTTGTTTAATCAGGTTTAATAAAAGACGTGTATTGGGTAATATACTCAGTCAGGTTTAATAAAAGACGTGCATTGGGTATTATACTCAATCAGGTTTAATAAAAGACTTGTATTGGGTAATATACTCAATCAGGTTTAATAAAAGACTTGTATTGGGTATTAAACACAATCAGGTTTAATAAAAGACTTGTATTGGGTATTATTCTCAATCAGGTTTAATGAAAGACGTGTATTGTGTTTTTTTTTTTTTTTTTTTGATTTGGTACATGTATTATTAAATGATTCAAAACCTACTATGACATTGAACTAATTGAATCAAACTAAAATTAACAAAGATGTAGACTAATTGTCTATGGTAAATACCATTGTTGTTCACACATATAAAATCAAATAAGTTAATGGATTTTATAAAACAGCTATGTATGACTATCCCGGTTTTTTCAACCTAAGATATCATACAAACCTCGCATCATGTGTCTTCTTGTACGGTATTTTCAATAAGATTTCCAAACTAACTTTACCATCAACGTAAATCCAATACAGTATTTTTTAAAAACTAATTAGTCTCACTTACTTCTCTCTGATAGCTCAGGAGACTGGATATCCATTTTGACAAATGTTTTGGTCGCATCCTCTACAAGTCCTTCCTTGAAACTTCAGATATGTTGGTCGCCGGCATTGAGGAGGAATAAAAACCGCCGTACACATTATGTGGGGACAACGTTGTATGTTTCTACCCAAGTTCCCTTCAAAAACAAGAATGAAACAACGTTAATTACTAATATGAAATATTTTCAAGAAAAGTTCAAAAGTGAATACAATCCTACATACTCCCCAAAAGAAGAAGAGGAGCATAACAAAACAAGCTAGAACACTATTGTATATATGGCGAAGAATCTCCGCCTAAATGAAAAGTGATCGCCATTCGCTTCGGAAAGGGAATCAGATAAGCGCAGACGAGTTGTCTCCTGTAGCGACACGCAGTTTCCTCCAACTTAATGTATGTATGTATGTATGTATGTATGTATGTATGTATGTACAATAGTAAATATGGTCTGACCACTAGAGCTGCTAGTAGCAGTACTCTATATATATATATATATATATATATATATATATATATATATATATATATATATATATATATATATATATATCCGTGCTCCTACTACTATTAATATCATCTTGTTTCAACACATAGCTAGCAGGCTGATAAATACAGAGAGAGAGAGAGAGAGAGAGAGAGACAGAGAACTGGAAAGTCAGTTATTAATGACATATTTCAATTTGTTTCAGAAGACGAGAACAAATTGTCCAAATTTTATGAACATAGAATGTTAAGCAGACTCAACAACGTAACTCCGATCTTTCTTCTTATGTCAAGGGACCTGTGTACATTAGATGGGGACCACTAACTAGCAAGGTATCGGACTTTTCACCAAGGTCCTACAATCACACCCTAATATGCAATGGACAAGCGAAATAGTGCTAACTTCCCCGCTTATTATATGATACATAATTTGTTCCGTTGAAACTTTTGGGCGGTTGGGTATGGGCTGGGGTAGAGGGGGCCCCTTATCTTGAAATATGGAAGAGGATACCAACCCGTTTTAAACACGGTTTTTCACGTCAATACAAATGTAATACCCTTAAATTTTACATTCGTAAAATAATCTGTATTTTAAAATGTTTATGTTTCAAATTATATTCCTCTTGGAAAAAAACAAAAAAACTTTTTCTATATTTTAAATTTACATTTCTTGCCAATCAATCATACATGTCAATATTTCCCAGCAGTTTTGTTCGCTCTAATTATACAACCAATAAGATATCGGTGTTATAACAAATGATTTTGGAGTCTTTTAAGTAACTGTATTTGCAATAATATACCATATTTAATAATTTACTTAATCTGAGATTAATATACATCTATGTTATATAATGTACATACCTAATCAACACAAATATTTATAAACTATTGAAAATGATAGATATAGAAAAGTATTAACAAAAGGTCGTATTGTGTCACATAGTTTGTTTGTTGATAAAATGCAAGCGAAATATACATTTTTCAGCTGTGTGAAACGAAAGCTATATAATTTGAATTTCTTTTCTGTTATAATTCTTCCCTTTTATGACGATGCTAGGAATAAATGCATACATTGATGCTTAAAATAAACATAAAACATTGATACATTAAAAATATTAATGTGCGACGATAACAACTCTACAGCGAGCTGTCCATCAAAATTCATGACAACTAACGGACATAATAAATTATTTATTAATGGTAATAAAAGTATTTTAAAAGCGCATGATGTTTTAAGAAATAGTTCCGTTGTAACTAGTGATACATTGCTTTTGTTTATATGTATATTCTTTTGTATTATAATAATATGGCTTGACTTCTACGGTCTATATACAGGTATTATGTTGCATCCTCTTTTTAGTCACATAGAACTATATTCACTCACTCATTGACTCAGTCAGACAGAAGATTCAGACAGACATACAGACAGAGGTTATTCTATACTGTAAACCTGTATAGTTCTGCAGTTGCTGTCTGACAGTTTAGCTACTTTATTTCTTTTCGATAAATCTGTTTTACGTTTGAACTAGATTTTGTACAATAAAATATTTATTTTTCTTATTATTTGAATTTTTTGATCTCAGATTTTTCAAGTAGATCAATTCTAAATCTATTAACTTGATTGAAAAGCTTGTGACGTTATTACTATATAATACCATCGCCGCCATGGTACTATAGGCAACACTAAAACTATAGATAACAATGGTAATCTAAGGCAGAATTTTTTTCATGTGACATTTATATATCTAGCTCACTACACGTGTCAACACAATTATAACCTACTTCAAGCAAGCATTAAACACGTGTATGAAGTTGTAAGGTTATCATTATTATTACCTTATTGTCCTTAACTGTCAACAACTGGCAGATTATATTACAAACATAAAGGTGCTCAAAAACAACATAGCAGTATTGTCGTTTTAATCTCTGTGCTAACTTAGATATGGGTTTACACAGGAGAACGTTATGCATTTTTATTGAATATTAATCTCAGATTAACAACTTTGTTGGGTACTTTATTGGGTATATAATTACACATCAGTTGATTAAAATCTGATGTGTTTTATTTGATTTTTAGTAATCTAGCTAATTAATAGTTACATGGTCTGGAGCGGCCAGTTTATGCTTTATATGGTCTATTATGATTTTATAAATAAGTTTCGTATCTCCATCCCTCCCCTATGACTTATTTATGCCAACAGACCCTCCGTTCCTAAATCAATCCTAAGCAGACTCAGAGATGTCAGCATACCTTTAGCGGCGACTAAGTGAAGGAGGAACCACGGTGGCTTGTGGCTCAGTGGTTAGCGTGTCTGGCTCTAGACCAAACATTGTGCGGGTTCAGATCTTATCATTAGATCAACCTGACTACCATGCTGCCTTGGACAAGGTCCTTTTCTCCAGTTGCCTCACCACTTACGAACTTACTGTTGTTTTTGTGCAGTGAAAGACCAAACAAAACTCAATTAGTCCGTCAGCTTTAACATTCTGAAATGTTTTCCTGGGAATAAAACCGTCCCCATAGATCCTTCCAGCCCTATTGGTTTTAGGTCCTACCCAATGTGATGCTGCTGCATGCCAACAAGGTCAAAAGTGATCAATTTTACTTTACGGCTATTACTTGCGACTTCCTTGTCTCACGTTTGCATTTGGAAAGTTCTAAATACATATAAATAGCCATGAACGAGTGAATGACATTGCTGCTATAAATAATGGGAGTGGTTGAAAAATAATGAACATTATAAAAGCATTGAAGAACATCTGCTTTTAAAAAAGCTAACAATTAGAAAGCAACTCCAAATAAAGCATAGAGGAAATATCAGATTACATAGAAAGGGTACTTTGAAATTTTGAAGTTATGACAATGTTAAAATTTTTAAGTTATGACTTTTTTAATTCGCATATTGTATGGTGGTAATGGTGGCAATGAATGTGGAAGCTGCTCCAAGAAGTCATGCGAGAAGCCTTCAGCCTGGCTGATATTGCATGACATCGAAAGCAGTGGACAACGGACCAACGTTAGTAGAAACGTAATAACGTTGAACTAACCAGTGGAAGGATTCGGAGATCCATCAAATGTGCTTTAAACATCCCGTTCATATCATTTGGCTAAAGTATGTATTTTTAATGCCAATAAAGATTTTTTAGTTTGAATTTACATCTATATACTGAAATGGACAATCCATGCATGTTTGTTATGTGCAGTGCTCTTGTAATGTTGAAGTTATGTGTCGAAACATATTCTTTATTCAAACGTGCGAGCTAAATTTTACCTTGATTTGTAAGTTCAGTCTGCATGTACAGAAACAACGAGAAAGTGAGTATATGCTTCATCCATAGGTTCAATCATTATTTATTTGTATTTTTAAAATAGCTATTCTTTATTTCTCCAAAACTGCTGTTAACTTTGTATTTTCTTTCGCAATAATCAAACATCTTTTAGTAGTACAGTTAATCTTAGCCATGTTGTCAGTTTAGTAGTCATAAACTTTGGTACTTGTCATTTTTATCCTATTATGCAGAAGAGAGAGAGAGAGAGAGAGAGAGAGAGAGAGAGAGAGAGAGAGAGAGAGAGAGAGAGAAAAGAAGCAAGCAAAATAATTAGTTTCGTTGAACTTTTAGGACTATTTCATGATTGATAGTGAGGACTACTTACTCGGTAATGAAAACACCTGTTTTGTTGCAAGCATGATACTTGCTATCAGAATCAGATTCCTCATCTTGCTTCTCCTGAGCTGTGCACCTATTGGAACCTATGAACCAATATTAATTTCAACAACATGTGATCCTTTTGATAGCCAATTTATACCATCAACTTGGTACTCCCAGTACCTTTGGTGAAATGATGTTTACATCAAACCAGGAAACTAGATGACGGCTATTGATTAATAGCTTACAGAAAGAAGTTGTAAGCAAGTCTTCAACCGCGTCACTGATGACATTTGAGTCGCATAGATCAGTGGATAAGCAGATTCTCTCTATATTTCTCTTCTTCTGTGCAGACAACGATAGACAGTATTAAGTTTTAAAACGAAGATTTTAGAAACAAGTAATAAACTTTAAAACTTGGTTAAAATATTTCACGATTTACGACCCCATTACACAAATATAATGACTTTTTGTTGTCTTAAATTGGTATCTTTAGTCTTGAAACGGTTATTTGCAGTTAAATGTAATTTTTTGTATTGTTTTGTTTGTAGTTTTTATTTCCGGGCTGTCACTGACAAGCCATCTATTAAGCATGATTGGGTTCGGTGACACGACCTCAGAGAAACACAGACACATATCCTCAACCATTCGGTGTCATTGTCCTTATTATCTCAATTAAAATGTAGCCCAAGTCTCTCAGATAACATCTTTATACTATAGATCGCCGCGGGAACTGATTTCCAGTCAAACGGTGTGAGATAAAAGGCACAGGCATAAATCCTTCTGACAGTCAGTTTGCACTGGGCATAATAACTAGCTAGCAATGTTAAACGGAGTCATTCATTGCCAAATGTGAGAAAGCTACGTCAAAGAAGCAGAGCAACAAAGCAATTAAAGTCAGTTTTGAGAGGAAATCGTAAGAAAAGATGAAATTGTTTTAACAAGTTTTCATCATGGAAAGGCCATTACGTGTCCACATAAGCAATCGCATGTGAGCTTGCTAAATTAAACTAGTAAACTGTTTTAGGATAGCTTATTCCATAAGCGGTTTGTAATTGTACTATCAAGATTTTCTCTCTTTTAAAAGTGAAAGTATGAAAATGTTTAAGGAGATATAATTTTATTTATCATTCTTTTACTGCCGATTGATAAAAGGTTATCAGAAACATTTTCCCTTAAAGTTTAGGACCCTGATATCATCGCGTATCGCTCGCAAAGCAGGAACTTTTCAAACTCGTACCAATGTCTGTTTTCCAATTAGAATGCATTATAAACAATTTATCTTTAAAAACCAAAGTTTTGCACAACATTGAAATTGGAGTAAGGATGAGTGTTGAAGAAAACTGAAGAAGAAAAACAAAGACAAATTTAAACAACAGGAATTATTTATTGTTTTTTACAGAAAAAAAGATTATTATTTTTAAATTAACTATAAGACATACAATTAAATAGGCATTTAAACCTATATTTCTTACCAACCTTTGTAATATCTTGTATCACACAGGCTTAAAATGTGTTAAGGCCCGACGCGCGTGGAATCTCCATCGTGTCAGGCGAGGTCAGTCGGCATAAATAGGTAATCATGAGACGTATGGCTACTGTTCTTACTTCCTGTGCTTTGCCAAATTGGTTTAAAACTAACTTAAGTGCATGTTTTTGTTTCTTCTGATAAACTCTGCATTTATTAAAAAATCAAAAGTCAACAATATAAAAAGGCGATGTTTTTATTATACGAAAATGAGACTGAGACTGACATAGAGGAGATTGTAGTTGATTGTGGTCAGTCGTGACGCCCCGTTTGGAGTAGGAACAGACCATGACATGCAGGTGTGTGGCTTGAAATGCATATAATCGATTGTGAAGTAAGAACGTGATAAACATACCAGGTACATGATTCATGCATACAAACCAGCCTTTTAGAAAGCGTTTTATACTGTATCAGCACACACACTTTGGAATTCCCCACCCCTGAGGATTCGTAATTCACATTTCTTTGTTTTGTTAAAACCTCATCAAAGAAATTCGTTCTTGACCAGCTGGATTGATGTATTTAGGCCTCTTGATACAGAACTTTATTATTGCTTCCAAAAACAGTATGTGTATGTTTTATTCGATGTATTCATATGCGACTTCTTATATGCTGAAACGTGCATACCTGCGTATAGTGTTGTTCATATATGTACCTGTTGACCACAAGTAGTAATACATTTTAAATTTGTGTAAGTGGGTGTGCAAGCATATTTTAGTGTGTGTGTAAGTGACTTTATTGTGGGTTTAACGCCATTCTTCAGCACACGATAGGATATACATGGCATATAGTTTATCTGGTGGCTGAAGAATCCGGAAAAAAATCCCGGAAGAACCACCGACCTAGGGAAGCGAATGGCAAGTTTTTTCATATATCCATGTTGTCGAGCCCGAGACAAAACCCACGCCGACAGATGTAAGATATCCGTGATCCGTAAATGCGCGCGCCTTATACCACTTGGGCCCCTGGGCCCCTTTTGCAACATAACCTGTTCCAAAAATTGAGGATGACATGGAAGATGGATCTTTCATTGCCAAATGGTTTATTCTTGTATAATAAAGATTATTATTATTATTATTATTATTATTATTATTATTATTACTGTCCTGTATAGAAACCAAACTGGTCATTTCGTACCCAAATCGTTTCGTACGCAAGTCGTTTCGTACCCAAATGAGTCGTTTCTTACCCAAAGCAATGGTCGTTTCGTACCCAAGGTGTTGGTCGTTTCGTACCCAATGCTATAGTCGTTTCGTACCTAAAGTACAAATATAATATATAATAACCATAAATGAAATGTTAAGTTATCAAATTTCCCTGTTAATTGTCCCTGCTCTTACTCTCCTTTGTCGGTTACAACTGACATATGTTCCACTCTTAATTGTTTGACGTCAGGTATTTTACAATTTACGTTTGATCTCTCAGTTTATTTTAATGTTGTTCTATCTATTTATATCAGTAAATGAAACCACATTTATAATGCTTCTGTGCAAACAACATTTGACAAGAAAACGCAATATAGATATAAATAGTTAAGTTGATTTTAAAAAAATGAAGTGTTGTAAGAAATAATCAGAAATAGACATCAGCACACACATGCAAATACAAGCAAGAAATGGACAACTGTGTAGTTTGTTTCCAAAGAGTAAGACCACGGCAACATACTTTACAATGTAACGCTTGCCAAAAGTGGCAGCATCGTACATGTGAGACAGGTATGTATAATGATATTATTATTGTTGTTATTATTATTATTATTATTATTATTATTATTATTATTATTATTATTATTATTATTATTAATGTTAATGGTAGTAGAAGCAACAGTAGTAACAGTAGTAAAAGTACTGCTGGTGGTTGTTGAAATAATATTAATATTACTGCTGTAGCTACTATGCTGACGTTGTTGGCTTTCTTCTTAAGTTTATCACAGACACTGTATAGGCAGTTTTGTAGTGGTGATGAGACGCTGAGAGGCTGGCGTTGAAAGGACTGTTCCCGACTTCCTCCACCACTGATTTCGACAGCTGACAGTCTCGACAATATGGTGAACATTTTGCCAATAGCAGAGAGTACGCATCTGACCGCTGATGAAAGACATGATGTCCACGACCCTACATATGGTGATCTTATAGACGAGGCAATGAATGCTGACGTCAATATCAGTGTCAATGATTCTGACATGCCGATCGACAACTCTTCAGTCCAGTAAGTTATATATCCTTTTATTTCATCTTAACTGAATCGATCTTAATGAAAAAAAACATATTCGTAATAAATGTGCAGCGTTTTCACATTAGGTAACCACGGAAATATTCTTTTTTCCAGATTGCCACCAGATGTTAGTTCTCATATCTGGACAGCGTCCCAAGATACAGAAGTGACATGCACCTTTAACATAGACGCTTCCTTCCAAGTCACAGAAAATCAAGAAGAAGAGTAGGTTTATTCTTTTATAATCTTTGAGAATTTTATTATGTTGTAATGTATATTTCCGTTCAATACAATGCAATTAAAATGGTATGTAGTTGAGAAATTAATAGCTTACATATTATGATTAGCTACTTAGTGTTCTGGAGAAAACATGACATATAAAACCCAGAATAGCACAGTATCCAAAATGTGCCATGTTCGATTGAAATATTCTTTATTCACGAAATCGAATCTTAATCTTTATATACAGGTCCATACAGGAACTGACGTTACAGCTCAGACTAAACCATGTAGGTCAACCAGACTTTCGGATCTCTCTTACTGGTTCCAAGATGTCTCATCCAAAACTTGTGGAGGTTGATGGATACACTGTCAAGGTTATTAGTAATATTGGTAATTGCCATAATGTCATCATCATTATTGGTCATAGTAGTAGTAGTAATATTGGTAATTGCCATAATGTCATCATCATTATTGGTCATAGTAGTAGTAGTAATAATGGTAATTGCCATAATGTCATCATCATTATTGGTCATAGTAGTAGTAGTAATAATGGTAATTGCCATAATGTCATCATCATTATTGGTCATAGTAGTAGTAGTAGTGTTGTTGGTGCTAGCCTGATATTCACACATTTGATTTTTGAAAGATATTTTTTTTTTATTCTACAATTATTAGCCAACAAATTATATTGTGTATTTTTTTACCGATGAACTATTTTTCTTGATTGTAGCTAGCCGTAGCCACTTTATACGTTCGTATACCCAATGTTCATGTTAGCTTTCGGTATTATTTCATTTTACCTTTAAATTAAAACATAGTTGCTAACAATTATTTATTTATATTACTTAACACACGCACTGACTTCTTCATCATCGTCATCACATTATTTGTTATTTATTTAGGTATCTGGCTAGCATTCCGGCGTGTGTATCCAGGAGTGCCTATGCACGGCGTGTGTATCCAGGATTGCCTATCCACGGCGTGTGTATCCAGGATTGTCTATCCACGGCGTGTGTATCCAGGATTGCCTATCCACGGCTGTGTATCCAGGATTGCCTATCCACGGCGTGTGTATCCAGGATTGCCTATCCACGGCTGTGCATTTCACCTGGGACAAGCCATGTGGCGAAAACTGCAGGAATTGGGGTTGAGAACAACCTACATTCAAGAAAAGAGTGTTCATCAGTTTTGCACGAAGGTAATAATTAATACCGGTACTCTAATGAATTTGCTAATTTGTAATTTGAATGATATCTTTGTCATTGGTTTGGTAACTTTTCATTGTGTTATCTCCCATGTTTAAGGCTTCCTTATTTATTATTAAACTTATAATGTGTTATCTTATTAAAAAGTTGCTTTCATTATGTGACTCTTTTTCAGGTGATGGCGCTACCATTTTTGCCTGCAGAACATATAGCCCCTGCCTTTGCCCGTCTTAAGGAACAGTCCACGAAGATTCCCCTGTTATACAGTTGGGTTGACTATGTGTTGTCAACTTGGATTACGAACACCCCATTCCCGGTTGAATCATGGTCTGTGTTCAGAAAATCTGTTCGAACCAACAACGATGTAGAGGGTTGGCATCGAAGGATCAACGCAAAAGACGGCAAAACCAATCTTCCCTTCTATGTGCTAATTAGCCTCTTATATGACGAAACCACTTCAGTTGTTACACAGATTCAACTGGTATCAGAAAAAAAGCTGAGAAGATACCAGAATAAAGCATATTAAAAAAAAAATGCAGGGGAAAACATTCTCGGTGTGGAAAGAGTACCAGAACGGCGTTATCTCCTCCTCAAAATTACTGCAACGTTGCAGCAGCATATACGGCCCGACAAATGACTGACAAGGCAAATTAACTGCATTATTAGACAATGATTTTTTTTTAAAATCTGAAAACAGAAATACATATAGTAATTAAGTTTTCTTCATGTATGTAATAAAACTATGGAATGTACAATTCGGAATATTGCTGTTAGTTCTTTGTTCTTTAAGAAACCTGTTTGAGCTAATCTTTCGTCCTACGGAGACGTCTCCTTCAATCATTCATTGAATTGTAATTTTTACTGTTCTATTCTGGAAAAAATATATGCCGTAGTACATGGGGTGCTGTATTATAAACGTTTTAATACTGGCAGAATCAAAACATGCATACATGTCTTCGATTATTTAAATAATTAAATAAATCAGTTTTAAAACACAGAAGTAAATATATGTAAAATGCAGTGCCAAGTTAAATCATCCTCCCTCTCTCTCTCTCTCTCTCTCTCTCTGCGCGATAATTTATGTGCATTATATTTAGGAGGATAACAAACTAAAACAGATTATGCCAAACAATGAAAACAAATTTTCACTTGCCATGAAAAAATATTAATATTTATACGTAGTTGAAGACAGAGAATTTCAATTATGCCACTAACTTGTCAGTTTCTTGTGATCGGTGAAAGTATCCAAAACTTTGCCCAAGTATGCTAATGCGGCAGGCAGTCTACCAAAAAATGACTTGGCGGTCCGCATAGCATACCACGTTCAACACCTGTAAAAGCAGGCGACAAAAATTGAAATTAACACACAGTATTGGTCCTTGGAGAACAGAATCTTAATCAAGCAACACTGTTTTATCTGCATTCAGCCCCATTATTAAAAGATCGCAAAATTTCTAGTTGCCTTGAGAGGATAAACATTTGTAATTTTTTCAGTCACGTTAGTCATTACTAAATAATACCAAGAAATATGACAATGTTTGTTAATTTCAACGATAGAAAAAAAGAATGGACTTATTCAGTTATTTAAACCTGGCCAACGTTTTCTTTTCATTTTTACTGGCAATGTGAATTTTTGTTAATTCTTTTTAATACATAGATGCTATTATACAGTGAAAACAATACAATTACTGTAATTATTTGTGTTTGGTCAACTTTTTGCCCGGATATGCTTTGCTCATGCAAATTTTAAGGTAGGAAAAAGATTAGGCCTAGAGAGGAAGCGATAAATATGACAATACTGTATATTTGACCTTGTAAATTAATGGGTACGAAACGACCACCACCTTGGGTACGAAACGACCAGGACCTCGGGTACGAAACGACTAGCACTTGGGTACGAAATGACCAGCACCTTGGGTACGAAACGACCAGCACCTTGGGTACGAAACGACCAGCACCTTGGGTACGAAACGACCAATTTCCACTGGGTACGAAATGACTTAGGTACGGAATGACCATGAGCCGTATAGAAATAACCAATACATGCATGTACTAAAATACAGTACAACCACAAAACATAACAAATCTGGGATTAACACACTGACTGTCTAATTTGTATAGATGTTGCTTGATAAATAGCAACAATCATGTGTGATATTAATAGTAATATTGATACTCTGGATAAAGTTATAAAACTTGATGTGATTTTACATTACATGATAAAGTTATAAAATTTGATGTGATTTCGCATTACAGGATAAAGTTATAAAACTTGATGTGATTTTGCATTACAGGATAAAAAATATAAAACTTGATGTGATTTTGCTATGCAGGATAAAGTTATAAAACTTGATGTGATTTTGCGTTATAATGAACGTATGAAGGTACATAGGCCTTCTCACATTATCGTACACGGGACATTTAACAATAAAGTGAAATACATCTTCTGTATCTGCACAAAAAGGGCACAGTCTTTAACCATTGGGGATATTTTTAAACTTACATATGTTTGCCAGTATGGTAAAGGTTCCTTTTCTGAACATGCACAAACAGTTCAAACAATCTATACAGTATTTACAACTCAGTTTCTGATATCTTATTACAGAATCGTAATTTCTGCATTTAGTTATTGTTGAAAAATATCTTTACCATATTGTTTAAATATGATGAAAAAGAGTTTCTCATCACTCACACCCTGATTAATGCAAACTTTCTCCCATTCCGTATGGAAACAGTAGATTCCTAGCTTTATTTACCCAGCAGCCTCTGTGTTCGCCCCATGTCAGTTGTAGGTTATAACTTTGTTTTGGAATCAGTCACCTTTAATAATTCGAACCAGTACTTAAGAATTCTTCCATATCGTACTACTTGTATTTGCATTCTACCTAACACATTAAAGACAAAAGAGTTTTTGGAGTGTGTTTTGTGACGCCAGTAATATATTTACAAAATGACATATGTTCAGATTCAGTGTCATTTGCTTTAGAGAAACACTAAACATACGACCCATAATTCAAAATAGGTCATATTTTGTCGTCAGAGATTTGGAATACAGTTTTTGTAGACAGTTTACCAAACCGATTAAGGCTAGTCGTTCATTTGCCGCTTTGTGCAGCTAGTGTTTTCTGACACACATATACAATGAGATTTTAAAAGAGAATACACATCCAGGATATTTCTAATAAGATACGTCTCTGTCTGGCAATCACCAAAATGCCAAAGTTTATATCTTCTCAAGAATCCCCCTTTTAGAGAAACTACAATTTGAGTTTTTTCCAGGCTTATCTTTGATTTCCAGATGTTGCAGTATTCGTTTAGCTGATGTAGAATTCTTTGAAGCAACCAAGTCATCTGCACATAAAAGTGCAAATTATGATGTTACATTATTATCATGGTCAGAAATGTGTGTGTCTTTACCAATAATGAGAGGAAAAAATCGGTGATAAAATACAACCTTGCCTTACCCTAGCATGGCAGTTAAATATTTCTGTCAAGTCATCTGACGTTTTCATACAAGCTTTGACATTTGCAAATATGGCTTTAAGTATCGTTAGCACTTTATGGCTAATATTTTAATTTACTAATTTATGATAAAGTTAGCTCATGTCAGTACAGTCATACGCTTTTTCCCAATCAACAAAAAGAAAAAAAAAACATATAGTTGTTTCGTTTAATCTGAAGTTTTGGTCCATATCATATTGTGTATTACATGATTCTGAAAAATACTGGTACCGTCCGGTGATGTTAATTTTTCCATTCATGATGTTTGGACAATTTAAAAGTCTCCAGAAGCGTTTTGAGTGTTTGTACTTTTTAAGACGTGTCTTTTCCTTTTCTCTGTATAGGTTGAGTTTGTGCCTGTTGTCTTATTTTTACATATTTATTTAGTGCTTATATAAAGCCAAGTTATCTGCTCGTTTTGTTTTCTTTCTGAAGTTAATAAGTGTATCAAGTGCGCGATATTTTGCAACTTGCCATGGTTATTTGTTGACCGAAATTCGCTCACTTCTTTTACTGATATAATTTTGATCGACTTTCATTGTCCGTGCTGATTCATAAATACTCTCCACGAAAGAATTCAAATCAACAACAATATTTTATAATTTTGAGTGTAGTATTAGATTTGTATGATATTGCAGAGCTGACATTTTGGAAAAAAATATATATTCTTTGTGTTTGATTCCAAATATACATCTCTATATCTCCTTCGGAGGAATACTTTCATCAGTTGTGATGGTAATGATATGAGCTTGACCTAAGTGAAATATTACTGATCGATGAATAGATTCAATTCTATTACCGACCCTGAAGGAAAATAAAATGCAAATAATGAATGATCTAAAAATGAGTAGTCTGTGTTATATATATATATATATATATATATATATATATATATATATATATATATATATATATATATATATATATTGTCAGCTATCTGGAATAAGGATAGCAAATGGTAGACGTGGTGATGATAAGGGTATTGGTATTTAACTTCTTTCTGTCCTTGTTTGCTGTTCCTCCTAACTCTATATTCTCGACATTGGCAATATTTTTTATTAATGATCTTATTGCTATCATGTATAATAAAATCTGTGGAGGTATCGGCATTGAAATCTCCACCAATAATAAATGGATTTATTTTGGATACATAGTCTATATTTATTTTTTAAAGATTTAATTCAATATATATTATGTATATGTATCTTTGATACACACGAAATGTAAATTTTTTTTTAATAAAAGGAAACGAGACTTGCCTAGTTTAAATGTAATGAAATATTTATACAGTGGGTGGTATATTAAATATACTGAGTACATACCATACATTTTCATTTATACCACATGAATTTATAACGTAGCTAAGATTGACTATAGGAAACTGCATTAACGGAGGGAGTGAACTCTTCATATCCCTGCTCAGTGTGAAATGATGAACCAACAAGAGGTAACCACATATTTGTTGTTATTAACAGTTGATCTAATGTATTATGATGTACTACTTGCCATTGATACTTATTTATCTTCCATCTGTGTCTGGTCCGTTTGTTTGTCAATATTACCATCATAGGTCCAGAGACATATTGCATACCGCAGATGAAAATCCGCTATGCTCCATTTTCACAGACTTTTGCATGTAGCTTGGGACAAGAGAGAGAGAGAGAGAGAGAGAGAGAGAGAGAGAGAGAGAGAGAGAGAGACGCATTAGCCATGGAATATACAGTACGTCTTTCTCGTCTTGGATGCCTGTTGCAGCTTTGTATTATTTGTATCGTGTAGCACTGTGTAAAAATCCCTTGGAAAATGAACCCATAAAATTATTACAACTCGTTTTATTTTAGATTACTTGGTCTGAGGTTATGGTTTTCATCGCACATATTGAATAAGTTAATGAACAAATACACAACATCCACCGATTTTTATCCAGAGCTGTCTTTCAGTTGCGGATTATTTAATATTACAATGGACAGCTAACCAATCTTGGTCCGGGCAATGTATGAACCGTTACATAAATATGGCTGTTGTTATTATCTTATGGGACAAAGGGGATGTCTGTCGCACTATTGTTTAGACACCCAGGTATTTACTTTGTCTAACTAGGGACATACATGTCACATTAATATGTAGACACCTAGGTTTTTACATTTGTCTTACTAAGGGAATGCCTATCACTCATTTGTTTTTACACCTAGGAGTTCACGTAACTGATAAAGGGATGTATATATATATATATATATATATATATATATATATATATATATATATATATATATATATATATACATGTTATAATAATAATAATAATAATAATAATCAAATGGTATAAAAAAATTTTTTGAAAAAGACCAAATTAATTTCCAAGTAAATGCTATGCTAACGAGTATGTTAGGTTATTTCGATTCGGGTTAATTGACAACCCCGATATGCAAATTGGCTTGACATTGAAGATCTCTGAATGGTAGCACCATCAGTAAATCTAAAGTATGTGAATTCCGCTGTGAACATTTGTCACCCATCTTATAAATACAAACCACCTTAAATGGATGATATAAATACTTTATCCAGAATTTTAAGAAAAACGCAGGTTTTTGCTATGATGGTTTTCACTAGTTATCATATTCTCATATTTGTCCTAAAAGAGTTAATCTAAGTACACTGTTTATCACCAAAACGGTAGAAAGAAGCACTGTTTACTCCGGCGTTAATGTACTTGAAGACGAATTTATTGGGAAGGCACGAGAATATTGTGCAAGATAATTTTTTTGTTATACATATAATGGCAAATAGTCAATGCATGACAGAATGTGTGCTCGTCAATTTAAACATTTTCAATTTTTACAAACACAGTGTTAACATATAGTCTTTTCGTTGTCTATGACCGGTTAAATGATACACAAAAGTAAAGGTTCGTTTAAAATAGAACAGAATTCACTAACGCCCGCCTTGATTTTCCAGATGCAAACTACTGAAATCCCAATGTGGATTTGTGGACTGATTTATCAAACTAAGTCGTACGTTTTTGTTCAGCGCTAAAGCGTCCTCAGCGACGAAAATATAGTCCATTTGTGCCCTATTTCGCCCCCCCCCCGCTCTCTCTCTCTCTCTCACACACACACGTGCGCGCGCACACACACACACACACACACACACACGTTAGCAAAACATGTTAAGCATAAGGCCACGAGTAATTCTGATTTTTTAAAGAGACTGTAAGGAGTTGATTCTACATGTAAATATAATTCTCCCAAAATGAACGTCTGCATTTCCACAATTTGACATCTGTACTTCTGCTCAGAAACGCCATCAATGTTATTAGTCGTCAGCATTGACCTACAGACAAATGAAAAATATATCTTTTATATTCCAATGTTTATGTATCCACAAGCATAGCTGCATATTAATTTGAGGAAATATCTATCCGCGAAATAACTAAGGAACATGGTTTAATTTCTTTAAGAAAATACTACATCAGTTTCCTAATGTTATTTCCATCATATTAGGACTAATTCTGTTCATTCCACCATTAGAGTATACCATAAAATATAGTATCACTGATTCTTAATATGTGAAAGTTAAACACACTAAAGTTCGGTACAAATATATGAAAAATGCTGCTACATTTATTACAGATTTACCAAATTACTATAATTACCACGCCTTTCGATGATCCATCTCCCTCCTTCTCTCATATATATATATATATATATATATATATATATATATATATATATATATATATATATGTTAAAGATGCTTCGTTCTACATGTCCTTGTGAACTTATATTGAGATGACCTATAGTGACAAGGTATATAGGTATTATTTATTTTGCCCATCACAGAACCAAAAAATAATGTCTGGTTTAGTAATGAATGTAAAGGTGTGCATACTTGTTATATGGATCATTTAGAAATGATTTTATAGGAGATGTATATGGAAATGATTTATTACGTCAATGGTAAATGAACAATGTTTAAAAAAAAAACTGGATAACAGATAACACAATAAATTGGAAGAGAAATAAGAAATCTCAAAACTTTGAATCAATATGGCAATGATTATTTTTTGAATGAGTATTTCATAAACGGATTGAAATATTTTGACCCTATGTATGTGAAATATTTAATGTACTAGTAGATAGTGGTCATTATTGTGGTGCTTGAAAAAGTGAAAATTATTGAGGTATTACTCTCCTAGGTCGCTTTTTCAAATTATTTGCCAGGATTTTAAGTCAAAGTTTTTTGAATGGTTCGAAGATCAATGATAAACTATCGGATGAACAATTTGGTTCCAAGAAAGGAGTGGAAACTGCTGACGCCATTATTTTTACTTTGTTTAATAATTGTTTGTTTACGTGAAGCTAAAGGGTTTCTTTACGGTTGCTTACTTCACAAAGGTATTTTATAGCTCTAACATAAGAGTTTTATAGTGAAAGTGTTTTAGACAAAATGTAAATGGCAAAATATCAAACGTTGTTCGCTCTGTGTACAGAGTAGGTAAATCGTGCCTTGTGAACGACTCACAGCGGCTTTTATATGTATGCAGTAGTTTTGAAAGAAAGCGATATTGTGTCACCATTACTATCTTGGTCATTTATTAAAGACATGGAAATAATATTATCTACAGGATATACTTGTATATAGTGTTAGACGACGAATTTCTTTATTTTTTATACAGGGGATTTATGCTTTCATAGTCAAACAAAAAAAATGTTTTAAAAAAATGAAGGTTTAGCAGAAGTTTAAGGATGATTTACTGGAATATTATATAAAAGTAATATTAAATAATAAACTGTATAGCTATGGCATTAAGTCAAGGGGGAGGGACTCCGCTATGGAGAGTGCCACTTAAGTTGGAATATGCTAGAGATGTTCCGCTGGTGGATTTGGATCCCTACCGTTCTAAACACGTTTTAACAGCCAATTGCAAGTGGACACCTTGATTCAGAATACGAAGTAACTTACATATTCGTAAATTAATCTATAGTTTGAAAAGTTACTTTTTCAAATTATTTTCCTACCAAAACAATTTCCTATGTTTAATGTTTTGATAATTCCTCTAAGAAGTGAGATTATTTCTGACATGTTCTGTTCTGTTCCGTTCCTGCACCAAACATACAAAGAAAAGCTGGGTTAACGAATTAGGGATGCCAAGAAAGGGTGCACATATTCAAAAAGGATACGGTCTGAATATATCTTTAGTTAATAAAGACAACAAAATTTTCTCATTGGAACACCGTACGATTAGCACTGTTTGTGTGACGTATATCCTTTATTTTTGGCATTGAAAAGGTGTGTCGATTCCTTTTTCCTGCCGTGCTAATAGAATTGTAATATAAAATCGTACACACCTCACCAGCATTTCTCTGTGTGCTTGAAACTAAATACAACACATACAGAGATAGGTATATATGTAATTTCGGAGGAAGTTGAATATATGTTTGATAGAAAAATGAACAAGTGCTACAACTATAGATATATCTATTAAAATAATATCCTTTCATTTTTTCCAAGGCAATGTTTCCCAGCACCGATTTTATCCCAATCCTCCTCCAGGACCGAGACTCAACTAGACTGACCTAACCAGGCAAACGAGATAAAAGGCCGAATGGACTTGCGGTCAGTTGGGTAAAGTTATGTCTATGTCACGTTTCGCAGTCCAGGTATCAGGAAATGTATAAAAGTTGGATATATTATGACCGCGTTTGATGTGTAAACATAGCCGAAAGTAGTGTTAATTGAGTATGCAAGTCGCCAGCCACCCAGATCACAGAATAGCCGCCAGTCAAAGGGCTTGTCGTCCTCACACCCAGGCGTTAAAACATGGGTCCAGGGATCAAAGGGAAGCCCGCAGGGTGAACGGGGCGTGTTCTCACCCGCAACGTAGACAGACAATCGAGAAGACATTGTCAGTAAGTTTGATTGGGACCGTCAACAATGACATCCAATTGGAATTAAGATAGGGGGTGGGAGTAAACCTTAGATCGAAATTTTAGCTTAAACGTGCAGTAAATTTATCAGTATACCTGGGCAGATTATGAGAAGTAAATCTAGCGGGTTTAAGCGAAAGGATACTCCGAGAGAAGCCACTCGTAATTTGGCGGGAATCTTAGGACCAGAATTGTAAGACAAGGAAAAGTTTCGACAAGGTCAGTAAGCTATTTGATCGATTTTTGCAAAACATTACGGCGTTATAATTGTAAGTATTTGTAGCATGTATACTTAATTACTGGGATTGTTTTAGTATGTAGAATTACCTTGTAGTGTTTCATTTATAAGCGTATTTGAGACATGAATTTGAGTTTACGTAGAAAATTATGTAGATTGCTAATCCGTCAGAATTAACATTGTAATTCGCTGGTAGGTTACTTCGTAGTAACCAGTACCTTTAGTAATGCGTTATGTTAGAGTTTACGCATGTTTGAATTGGAGTTTAGGAAAATTATTGATGTATGCGTATTTCGGTGTGAATGAATGCGTGGCCGGTGAAATTTAATAGCCTTATCTGATGATAGGCTGTGTGTAGTGTGAGATGTGAGCGCTGAGGAAAATATTGTACCATCCTTGTGTTTTCACAGGTTGCTTTTCGGGGACAGAACTTCCGGTTTAAGTTTCGTAGTCCCGAGTCTCTAAGAGGGAGACGGAAGTGAGACTGACAGTGCAGTCGGAGTCGACAACGTGCAGTCGACATAGAAAGAGGGATAGAAGGGGAGGAGGAGGAGGAAAGTGGTCTGGAGGAGGAAATAGAGAAGGAGGAGGAGAAGGAACTTGGAGGGAGTCAGGGAGGACGAGAGGGAATTAGGAGATAGAGAGGAGTACACAGATGAGTAGTACACAAGGACAGGTGGAAATCTCTCACACTACGAATAAAATGAAGCGATAGGCTAGAAAAGGGTCGAGCGGAGGAATTGTATTTGGGAAATTCGAACTATTGATCTTTTACTGTTATTAAATTGTCATTATTGAACTTCACCCTTTTTTGTATCTTTATTCATTTAACTTTCGGCATTGCTGACTGGAGGCTCGGAGCTGTATATCTAACTGTCACTAAATCAACTTCCAACCAAAATCGAGCCTGAGTGGGACTTCTACAAGAATTTAAATAAATATTGGAGGCACCCCACCCCTAATCCCCAACCAACCAAAACCTCACAGTCTATATCCCTCATATGTAGATAGATTTTAGAAACGAAGTCTCAATGAGAAATAGAAAACTTTTCGGGATTTGGGACTTAGTGTCTTACATCATTCGGGTCTTTTCATAGTGGGTCAACAAGGTTCAGTCAAGATTATCAAGCTGTACTTCGTGGGTCCATCTGGGTACATCTCATGAAAACCATAACTTCCTTCTCATTGTTTAGTGAATGCGTTATAACATCTCTTGTAAAGACATTTTTGAATAAAAGACAATAGTGGGTTTCTACACCGAGTTACAGGGACAACAACTATGGTTTACGTACCATATAACGAAACAGCAGAAATAATTATCACAAAAATTTACTTTACTTGCCAGCCAGCAATATATAAAGTCGACATTTCCCATCATTTTATGTAACTCAAATTGCCAAACAGCCACTGCGTATTACCAAATTTTTGGTTTTCGGTGCTTGAAATAACCATAATATTAAACCATATTTAATAATCTGAGATTAACATACGTGTATGTTATTTAAGAGACATCACATATTCAGCACTTATATTGACTAATTGTTGAATACGATAGATATAGAAAGGTATGCACGAGACTTCGCATCTTGTCACATGATTTATTTATTGCAATTGATCTGATGATTTTATATATTCTTGGCTTCAGCAGAATAAAATAATATCTAACTCATTACATTTGCCCACACAATTATCAGCGACTTCAATTAAGCATTAAACACCTGTATGAATCGTAGTCTTGTCATTATAATTACCTTGATGTCATTAACTGTCAGAGGTAGACAGATAATGTTACGAATAAAAGGTGCTCAAGTCAACATGGCGGCATTCCCTGTTTAATTACTGTCTTCATACAGGTATAGGTTTGTCCAGAAAAGCGTTTTGCATTTTGTAAATGTTAAGATCAGATTAACAACTTCGTCTAATACTTTGTTGGATATATGAGATCAGTTGATATGTCTTTATTTGATGTTTCAAGAATTTCGTTACTTGATAAATGCCTGGTTTGGAGCGACGAATATTTATTCAGATGGTCTATTATGATCTTATCAATACGTTTCTTATCTCCATCCCTCCCCTATGACTTATGTTATCACATACCCTCGGTTCCCAAAATCAAACCAATATGCAGGCTTGGATATGCAGAATATACCTGAGGCTCCCTCCCCCATATCCTAAGCGCCGACTAAATAAGAGAGAAACCGCAGAGGCTCCGTGGTTAGCATGTCTGAATCCGGACCAAAAACGGTGCGGATTAGAATCCTATCATTAGATCAGCCTAGGCTGACTACCATGTTACCTTGGGCAAGGTCCTTTACACCAGTGGTCTTATCACAAAAGAACCTACTGGTATAGTATCGCCGTAAAATGCCAAACCAAAATAAATTGCCCGGTCCACTTTAACTCTCTCAACCGTTCTTTTGGGAAGAAACATCGTGCTCATAGATTCTTTCAGCCCCAGTGGTTTTAGATTCGAACTATGTGGCTGCTGCATGTACAAAAGGTCAAAACTAATTACACTGGTCCACAGCCAAAATGTTGCCGAAATAAATGTAGTCAAACTTTAATAATTCTGGGTCACTGAGAACGAAAACGATGCTTAAAATTGTTGAAAGATATGATACTAGGCCAGTATACACTACCCTTGACTTGGGAACCTCGGAGGATAAGTGAGTTATAAAGGGAAGTGATCTCAATATTCAACCAGAAATGACTAAAATACATCTTAGACTAGATCTATGAATAAATATATGTCTCGGTTTGGACAGTACTTGCTTTTTAGGCAAAACAATGAATGATGCAATCTGAAGCTGGTATTGCATCATTCATGATATGAATTACATCATGTTATTCCTAGAATTTATGGATGATGCAATCATAACTAAGCTTACATCACTCTACTGAACAAATTGCCCTATATAAGCTCTAGAAATCACACAGTGTTGAGCTCTCTTATTTGTCGGTGTTTGATTTTGCAAATGGACACATTTCTGCTTAGCCAAAGTGAGCAGAGATGCCTCGCACTTGTGTGAACAATGGAGATAACTTCTGATATGTTTGTAGTGAAGTGACTTTTGCATAATTAAAGCGCAGTATAACCACTATGGTTAAGAAAACCTATCACCTTTATTTGGGAGCAAAATTGGAGATCAGGACAAGAGGTGGGCCCCACACATATGCTGCAACACTTGTGCAACAAATCTTAACCAGTGGTTGAACAGGAAAAGGAAATCTATGACTTTTGCAGTGCCAATGATTTGGAGAGAGCCAACAGATCATATCAGCAATTGTTACTTCTGCATGGTGCCTCCAATTGGGAAAGGCGTAACAAAAAAGAAAGTGGACTGTGCATTATCCAAACATTCTATCAGCTATACGCCCAGTACCCCACGGAGAAGGACTGCGGGTTCCTGATGCACTAGAATCATTCTCACTTGAGTCAGACGAGGAATAGAAAGAGGATGAAACTTCTAGTCCTGAACCATCAATGTTACATGACCCATATTTTCTCGCATCCTCCTCCTCTGAACCACACCTCATAACACAAGGTGAACTGAATGACCTTGTCAGGGATTTAGAACAATTCAAAAGTAAGGCAGAGCTGTTGGGCTCCAGTCTACAGCAGTGGAATCTCCTGGCAGGTAATGGTAGGGTTTCCATGTTGCATGATTATCAAAAAGATCTTGTTCCATTCTTCTTCATGGAAAGTGATCTTGTAGCATGCAACAACATCGATGGTGTGATGGCAGCCCTCAACATCGTTCATGATCCAGGTGAGTGGAGACTGTTCATTTGATTCATCGAAGACGTGTCTTAAATCTGTTTTGCTGCATAATAGCAATGTTTAGCCATCAATTCCAAATGGTCATGCAGACCATATGAAGGAAACCTATGAAAACATGAAACAACATTTGAGGTGCATAAACTATGGCCAACAGCAGTGGCAGCGTTTGGGCGATTTGACGGGTCTTGCTATCTTGCTTGGTCTGCTTAATGAATAAACAAAGTACTGCTGTTTTCTATGCGAATGGGATAGTCGTGCGAGAGATTCCCACTACATCAAGAGAGATTGGCCACTCCGACAGTCATTGGGGCCTGGAAGAGAAAGTGCTCAGTATCCACCACTTGTTGAATAAAGGAAGATTTTGATACCATCCTTGCTCATCAAGCTGGGTCTGATGAAGAACTTTGTCAAGGTCATGGAAAAACACAAGCAGCTTTCAAGTACCTCCGTGGAAAATCTCCAAGGTTAAGTGAAGCTAAGATAAAGAAGGTGTCTTTGTTGGTCCTCTGATTCGTGAACTTCATCTAGATGATGCATTTGACCGTGCACTGCATGGCAAGGAAAAGACGGTATGGAAAGCCTTCCAGTTAGTGCTACCAAACCTGCCGGAAACAACAAGGCAGACAACTACAGGGAGTTGGTAGAAAACCTCCTCAAGGCATACAAAAGCCTTGGTTGCAACATGTCACTAAAGATACATTTTTTTTTTGCGGTCTCATCTAGATTTGTTTTCCACCGAAGTGAGGAGCAGCGAGCGACGAGCACGGCGAACGATTTCACCGGGACATTGCAACAATGGAGAAACGCTATCAGGGCGATTGGAGCCCATCAATGCTTGTATACTATTGCAGGACAGTGACAGGAGATGCTCCATTTAATGAATACAAGAGACAAGCCAAGAAACGCTTGGTAGACATTGAATAAGACTAAACTATGTACTAATATATACATAATAGTTTTTGGCCTTTAGTTTCATAATAAATTTTATCTGTATAACCCTTTGTTGGATTTTAAAGTGTTCATAAACAGGACAGGTGAAATATTATCACGTAAAGCAACCATAAACACATGAAAATGCCTAGGTTTACAATTTATGATTAAAACTCTACTATCGACAAAATATATATAGAAGTAATATGTAGAAACTTCCAATATCTTGGAAACAATAGCCAAGCAGTTGTTTTAATTGTCATATTTGAATTCAGCACATCAAAATGCATAATAAACATCACATTTTATCTATGAAGCAGACGATTTTTAAAAGATTGTAGACCAGTATTGTATTCACCTTACTCCTGTACAAACGACTTCCTATCGACCACAGAGTTTCACGACTGTATTTGGAATATGGAAAGATCTAATACACAAAAACAGCCATTAATGCGTAAATAACATTTCTGCTATATCTTAAGACAGTTTTTGAAAAGCAATGAACATTACAAAGCATTTAATAACATGTGCTTATAAAGAGCTAAGTATTAGAAAGCAACTCCCAATTAAAGCACATAGACATATTAGGTAACATAATACATTACATTAATATTTGACGAGAAAGTTTCAAGTTACAATAATTTTAATTCGCACATTATAAGGCAGTAAAGAATGTGGACGCTGCTCCGAGAAGTCATGTGAAAAGCTCACAGCCTGGCTGTTATTGCACCGTTAGTGGAAATGTACTAACTTTAACTAACAAGCGAGAGGATACGTTAAATGTACTTGAAATACACACTTTGCAGCATTTGGTTAAATAATGTAGTTGTAATGCCAATACAAATAATTTTAGCTTGAATATGAATTTGTATAATAAAATGAAACATCCGTACATGTTTTGGGAGTGTTGCGTTCAATGTTTTAGGTATGTGTTAAAACATAGTCTTTATTTAAACGTTTAGAGAACATTTAATGTTTTAGGTATGTGTTAAAACATAGTCTTTATTTAAACGTTTAGAGAACATTTAATGTTTTAGGCATGTGTTAAAACATAGTCTTTATTTAAACGTTTAGAGAACATTTTCACGAGCTAACTGTTATTTGTAATTTCATTCTGCATGTACAAAAAATGAGAAAAATACGTACATACTTCATGCGTCGATTCAATCATTCTATATTGCATTATTTCATTGTTAGAGTGCCAGCATAAAATACACTTCCCTTTTACTTCTCTCAGAATATGAAAATTTGCTTTAACTTTGTATTTTGAGTCTTTATTTAAACGTTTAGAGAACATTTAATGTTTTAGGTATGTGTTAAAACATAGTCTTTATTTAAACGTTTAGAGAACATTTAATGTTTTAGGCATGTGTTAAAACATAGTCTTTATTTAAACGTTTCGAGAACATTTAATGTTTTAGGTATGTGTTGTGTTAAAACATAGTCTTTATTTAAACGTTTAGAGAACATTTTCACGAGCTAACTGTTATTTGTAATTTCATTCTGCATGTACAAAAAATGAGAAAAATACGTACATACTTCATGCGTCGATTCAATCATTCTATATTGCATTATTTCATTGTTAGAGTGCCAGCATAAAATACACTTCCCTTTTACTTCTCTCAGAATATGAAAATTTGCTTTAACTTTGTATTTTGTTTTGCAATAAGGAAACATCTTTAATTAGTAGAGTTAATATTGGTCATGTTGTCATTTTATTAGTTACATACTTCTGAACGTTCCATTTTTTCTGCAGAAGAAAATAGAGTGAAAAAGGCATCAAAATAATTAGTTTCTTTGAACTTTTAGCGCGATCTGATTGTTTATCATGAAGACTACTTACTTTGTAATGAAAACACTTGTCTTGCCGCAAGCATGATAATTGAAATCAGAATCAAATTTCTCATCCTGCTGTTCTGTGCTGTGCACCGATTGCAACCTATGAGCCTAAGGTAATCTGAACCATCTATGAGCCTTTTCATAGCCAGTTTATAGTATCAATTTTGTTTGCGAAATGATGATTGCGCCAAACCAGGAAACAAGAGGTTGACAATCGAAACATACCTGACCTACAGAAAGAAGTTTGTGGGATGTGCAATAACTGTGTTGCAAGCAACGCAACCTCGTCACTAATGACATTGGGTCACATAGATTAGTGGATTCGCAGCTGCTTTATTTCTCTACCTCTGTATAAAAAATAATATATGGTTTTAACTTTTGAAAGAAGTTCTTTAGAACAGTAATAAACGATTTAAACTTGGTTTCAAAATTTCCCAATTTACCATCTCATTATACAAACATAGTGACATTTTTTGCGTAGAATTGGTATCATTAGGCTAGTAATAGCGTATTTAGGGTAAATTGTGGGATTTTTGTTTGTTTATATGTTTTTATCATTATTATTATATTTACGAGTCGTCATTGATCAACAAATATAATTATCATGCTTCGGTTAGGTGATATGCCTTAAAAGAAACACACACAGCCATACATACATATCCTGAACCAGACGGTGTCATTGCCCTGTTTATCTCAATAAGAAAGTGTAGAACAAGTCTCCAGCTGTCACATAATTTTTATACGATATTATTATTAGTTAGCTATGTAAAACAAAGTCATGTGTTGCCACTTGTGCAAATCAAAGCCAAAGAAGACGAGGAAAAAAGCAATTAAAGTCAACGTTTGGAGGAAATCGTAAGATAAGATGAAATTGTTTTGACAGGTTTCCATCAAGGTGAGAGCATTACATGCCGCATAAGCGATCGCTCGTGAGCATGTTAAATGAAATTAGTAAACCGTTCTAGAGATGTTATTTCTACAAGTGGTATTGTAAACTTAATGCCACAATTTTGTTTCTTTTACAATGATATGGTAAGAATATGAAAATGTTTAACATCATTTATTTTTCTTCATCATTTTATTATTGCAGACACTCGCAAAGCATGTGCTATTGTGACGCGTATTAATATCTGTCGGGTTTATTTCCACATTGATTCAATAATCTATATATTTTACGAGACCAGTATAACAACTAAACACAACTAAAAATAGACCAGAAAGTAAATAAGAATGAATTACAAAATATACTTCTTGCTAAGCTTAGTAATATCTTTTGTTTACACAGGCGAATAATAACGCTCAGACCCGCCACGCGATAAATTCATATGCTGTTCCGCGAAGTCAGTCGGAAATACGTATGTAATCGCTAGAAGTAAGGCTACTGTTTCTGCTCTCCTGTCTTTGTCAAATTGGTATAAGCTACATTAGGCATTATTTTATTTGTTTAGTCTGATAAGGTCAGCATTTGATTATAAGCGATATCGATAATTTAAGAAGGTGATGATGATGTTATACCTATGTTATTGAGGGTGAGACTACTATAGAGATGATTAGGAACTCCCAGCCTAGAACACCAATAACCACCCATTCTATATTATTATGTATATTAGGTTGTCAGTGCACAGTATGATAATAAGGTAGATTTCTAGATGGGGCCAGAGAATAACATTCACGGTAATGTGTGTCTTTTGTAAACTACACAACTTCTATAGTTTTTCATTAATTAAAATAAAAGCATCATATTTTCAAAATATGATACATACATACATACATACATACATACATACATACATACATACATTGTCATCACGAATTTTGTTTTTAAAAAATAGTTCCATGTTAATGTAATCTGTACTAATCGGTTTATCCACTTTAAGTCGCTTTTCAAAAATTAGAAAAAGAAACCCAACAAAAACATATCCTCTATATATTTACCTTTTACAAGTTTAGCGTTATAACATTTTGTTTCTGCTGTGATGGCTCCAGCTTTAGCTAATTTAATGCTTTCAACTGCAGAATTAGCAATGTCTGAGTTAGCAGTACCAATCGCTTGAGAATGAAAATGCTACATTAGCAGTAGCAACTTCTTATTTAAAATATTTGTAATTACAAATTTAGCAGTACTAACTCTATTTAATACCTTCAACATCTGTCTATTCATCGATATCTTCTAGTTTATTCATTGCAGTGAAAATGTAATGTGTAAGTAGAGATTTATTCCACCACTATATAAGCGAACCATCTAAAGCCATCACGGAAGAATCATTGCCGGGAGGGGGGAGGGGGGGCGGTCATGGGGCGGGGCCTCCGTCACTCTGGTTTTTTTAATATTTTTGGCTTAAAGCTGGAGAAAGAAAATATGCAGGAGACGTTCGAAACAATATATTTCACCACCAGTACACACCCGGATTCACGTATCCACAACGTGTATGATACTTCAGAGGTCTAGTTTAACAGTCTTCAACAGCTGTCAAGTTGATCAAATAAATTTTATAAATTTGCACAATAGTCTGGACCAAAGCCTATCAAAGAGCGTTTTCCTTCGTTTGATGAGAGAGAGAGAGAGAGAGAGAGAGAGAGAGAGAGAGAGAGAGAAGCTTGCGCTTTAGTGTACTCAAAATTTGGTTTGCAAAAGATTTGTTACTGACCCATTCCTGCTGATGGAAAAAGAACGGAGAAGATCAGAAAAACTTTCACATGAACTTGCAAAGCCCAAAGCAAAAGAATTAGACACTGCACAAACGAATTATTGAAAAGGAGTTAAAAGTCGGGTTAAGGACTAGATGGAGAAGTGAAAATCTTTAAATACAGACGTGCAGATAATATATAGATAGTTAATGTGGCTGTTGAGGTCTCAGATAGATGTGGGCTGCGATGAAGGTGAAAAGTAGAATGATTAATTGGTGAAAGATAAAATGATGAGACGATGGTGCTGATGACGATATGGATTTGAGTGATATTTGCACTATGCACACAATAATAATAATAATAATAATAATAATAATAATAATCATAAAAGTACAAGTCAAAGGGAAGTTTGATTTCACCTTGTTAAGTCACAGTGCCGCAATGATTTTAACCCCATGAAACACTTCCCAAGATGAGCAATATGAGGTTGGATGGCAGTCAAATAAGGGCCGTATGGTCGTCATAGCTAGGTGGGCAGCAAGGGACCACCACCAGCACAACCAATTAGAAACAGGTTGAGCCTATGGGTTAAAACTGGTAATCATTTGTTAGACGAAGAACAAACTCGTGTTCATGGATGGATACCCTGGGGACAAACAGCACCATGCGGACGAAAGTGCTTTGGCACTAACTGCGCTGTCAACGTGCTTGTGAAAAGGGAAGAGTTTGATCCTACCTACAGCGACTCCTATAAAATTGCCAGCCACTGTGTAGTTTTTGATATATAGTTCGGCAACGTGGGAGGGGGGTCAAAACCAAGCCCAGTTATATAAAAGGAAAAGATCTTTTCTCCGAACTTACTGAAAGCCTAGAGAAAGACCTGGTAGGCATCCGAGAATTATTAGCTAACCCTTGCTCTCTAGTCATGACTCCTACCAACGCCAAGACATTTAAAGAGGCTAGGGTGTGTTATATCTTCCGAAAGCATCTGGGCATAGATATGTGTGTGTGTGTGTGTGTGTGTGTGTGTGTGTGTGTGGTATGTACGCTGGATCTTTGATATACCACGGGATGTACAGTTTTTTCATTTAAAGGTAAAGAGCGTTGCCGAAGTTCCATTTTGTTAATGAAATATTTATTGAGTGGTATATCAAAGATACTGCACACATACCATACATTTATTACTTTAATACCGCATACAAATACACATATTTACATTCATTACAGAGCTAAGACTGGTTATAGGAAACTGCATTGATGAAGGGTGTCTTCACTTCCGTGCTCAACGAGTCATCTATAAAATGTAGTTCTGCAGCTATTCATAATCCCTTTGTAAATTATTTCAATTTTGTTTCTTGTCTGAGATATTTTCATTTATTTTGATTAAATAAATAAAAGATACGCTTAATGTTTAAATGTAAAAGTTGGTTTAAATGACGAAAGTAGAAGCTAGACACTCGAATAGAGACTTCGCGGACATTCAATAACTGGCGAGAACATGAAAACGAGCGTGGAATAGGCAAAAGCGAAATGACGAAACACCAAGAGGTACTTCACACATTTTCAGTTGATCCAAGTCACTATTATGCTTTAATTACCATTGCTACTTACTGTAGGCCTGTATTTATTTCCACCTGTCTCACTCTATTGTTCCTTTTGTCTGTTTGTTAGGTCCACAAACGAAAATCCGCTCTGCTCCATTTTCACAGGCTTCTGCCTGTGCCTTGGGATGAGAGAGAGAGAGAGAGAGAGAGAGAGAGAGAGAGAGAGAGAGGGGAGGGGGAGGAGAGTCAAGGTTTTCATTGTATATCTTCAATTATGTAATGAACTAATCCAAAAAAAAACACCTATCTACCCCATGCTGTTTTTCATTTGCAGATAATTTAATATTGCAATGTACAGCTGACCAATCTTGGTCCGGGCAATATATGAACCTTTACATAATACGGCTGTTGTGATTACCTTGTCGGACAAAGTGGATGTTTGTCGCACTTTGTTTAGACACCTGTGTATTTCCTTTGTGTGACTAAGGACATACTTGTCACTTTAACATGAAGACATATAAGTGCTTACTTTGTGTGACTAAGGATGTAGTTATCACTTTAGCATGGAGACACCTAAGTGCTTACCTTGTGTGACTAAGGACATACATATCACGCTAATGTTTTGACCCTTAGGGGATGCATGATGATAAAACTGAAGCCATTCTGATTACAACACAAAGACTTTATCATTCACATCATTTACCTCAAACAATAAATATCAGTAACACCAACATTAAATTCACACAATACGAAACCTTGGTGTTACTCTGGACAGTACTCTCTCATTGCACCAACATGTCATGAATATATGCAAGGCTGCATATCTTGAGCTGAGACGCATCAGCTCCATTCCCAATTATCTTTCACTCGATGCCACTAAAATAATTGTGTGTTCCTATGTACTTTCAAGACGGGACTAATGTAACTCAATTCTGTCTGGTTCGTCTCAATATCTACTCCAGAAACTTCAAAAAGTTAAAAACATAGCTGCTCAGATCATCCTTAGAGTACCATGATCAGAGCACACCTCCCCCCAGCTCCTAACCATACACTGGCTATCCATTCGATCCAGAATCAAACACAAAATTTGTTCTCTGCTCTACGGGCTCCAGTCCAACATACCTATCCGACCTCACCCATGTGTACACACCAGCAAGATACTTACGATCCTCTTCTGACAATCGTATTCTTATTATTCCCACTATGAAAATGAAGTCATATGGACAACGTTCTTTTGCATACCATGGCCCAGCAACGTGGAAAGAATTGACTACTGAACTTAGACACAAGGCACAGTGATTGCATTCAAGAGCGCTCTTAATATCACCTATTTCGACTGCAAAAACAGACTTACAGACCTAATAATGTTTCCTTACCTTAAATATTTTCAGCATGTTTTCTGTTTTCTAATTTCATAGTGTTTATTTTTGTGATTACATCATTATATATGTTTGTTAATGTTGTAAAGCGCTTAGAGCTTCTAAGAAAGTTAAACAATACAAATTCAGTCTCCGACGAAAATAAACCAAAACATCTTTAAAATGGTTTATAGCCGATCCCAGCTGTTTTGTCCCATTTACGCAAGATTCTATATATTGTACAAAACCAGTCTAACGGCTAAGAACTGTCAAAATATTTTACGCAGTCACATTTAAATGGGCATTAATTAAAATGCTTAGCGACATCTTACTTTTACACAATGCTTAGAGTTCGCTTATGTCCGCCACGCAACAAATCCTCATGGTGTCCAACGAAGACAGCATACATATGTAATCACTTGAAGTCATTCTACTGTTCTTGCTCTCTTGTCTTTTCCAAATTTGTATATACCACATTAGGCAAGGTTTTATTTGTTTATTCAGTTAAACTCCGCATTTGTTTAAACAGCGATGTCAAAAATGTTATAATGCTGTTATACTGGCTTGAGGCTGAGACTACCAGAGAGGAGATTGGGAACTCCCAGCCTAGCACACCAACAGTCACCCGTTCTACATTATTATGTAAATTAGGTCCTCAGTGCACTGTAAGATAATAAAGTAGATTTGAAGATCGGGCTAGAAGAGAGCATTCATTGTAATGTGTGTATTCTATAAACTATACAACTCCTATAGTTTTTCGTTAATTAAAATAAACACATCCTAATAATTTCAAAGTATATGATACATATATACATCTGTGCATACATACACAAATCTATTGCCATTTCGTATTTTTTTTTTGTTGTTGACAATATTTTCTAGTTATTTTGTTTCTTTTGTGATGGTTCCACTTTTAGCTAATTTAATACTCTTAACTGTACAATTCTAAGTTAGCAGTACCAACCGCTTATTTTGAAAGATAAAATGCTACATTAGCAGCAGCAACTTCCTATTCAAAAACATTTAATTACCGATTTAGCAGTATTAACTCTTATTTAATGCTTTCAACATCTGTCTATGCATCGATAACTTCAAGTTTAATCATCACAGCTTCTAAAGCAGCTAGAATGCCGTGTGTAAATGGAGTGTCATTTCAGCACTATACATGCAAAAACCATCTTAAGCCATCACGAAAGAACGAAGGCCGGCGGGTGCGGTCATTGATTTGGGCCACTGTCTCTCTGGGCTTTTTATGTTTTGGCATAAAATTGGAGCAAAGAAAATATGTAGGAGAGGTGTAACACTGTACGACAATTCCCCAAAAATGTACGCATATCATTATAGTTGGTTGCTTGGTATAAGTTCAGGTTCAAGGTTTTAATTATACAAGTTCAATAACGTAATGAACAAATCCACGAACTCCACCGATCTCCTCCAAGCTGTTTTTCAGTTTTAGATAACTTGATATTCCAATGTACATGTGACCAATCTTGGTTCGTGCAACGTATGAACCTTTACTTAACACGGCTATTGTGTTTAACATGTCGGACTAAGAGTATGCCCGTCAACTTAACATCTAGATACCTGGGTGATTATCTTGTGTAACTAAGTTCATGTACGTCACCTAGTGTTTGGACACCTAGGCGTTTACTTTGTCTGACTAGGGGATGCCAAGAGCCATAATATTTAGACACCTAGATATTCACCTAATCCGACTAAGGACATGTCTGCCACCTGAACACGTGGACAGCCCAGCGTTTACCTTGTTTGACAAAGGGCATGACTGCCACCTTAACATGTAGACATCCCAGTGTTCTTACCTTGTCTGACAAAGGGCATGCATGTCATGATAATATTTAGACACCAAGATGTTTATTCTGTGGGACTATCGGTATGTCGGTCACCCTAATATTTAGGTACCAAGGTGTTCATTTTGTTTGACCATGGGCATGCCTGTTACTTTAATATGTAGACACCTAGGTGTTTGCCTTGTCTTACTAAAAGTATGTTTGCCATTCATTTGTTGAGACATTATGGTGTTTACCTGAACTAACTAAAGGGATGCCACTCACCCTAATATTAAGATACTTAGGTATTTACCTTATATAGCATGTATAAATTCTGTGTGCACTAACCTCATTATTTTTCGTTCATTTTTCTTTTCATTTTCAATTTTCAAAGCCAAATATGTGTCTTATAAAGTGATAGACATATCTGAAAGACATTTGTTTCCAATAAAATCCTATACTAATGGGTAGACGCGTTTGTATAGGTTCAGGCTAATCGTCACCCCCACCCCACCCCCCACCCCTGCAGACAGGTTTGACATTGAACGAGATCTCTGAAAAGGGCACATTCAATAAATCTAAGAAGATGTTTCCCGATGTAAGCATTTGCCAATATGTTATAAATTCCACTGGCTTAAAGTAATGAAATAAATTAGCTCGAATTTAAAAACAAATTGCAGGTTGTTGTCGTGACTGCCTTCGCTAGTTCTCCTCTTCTTGCTAAAATTGTTCGTCTCAGTACACATTTAGGAATACTTTATCAGCATAATGGTACAGTGTGGCACTGGGTACTAAGATATCTGCATTTGTGAAGACGAATTCATTAAATAGGCACGAGAATATTGTACAAGTCTAAGAAAGATAGTTCTTTGTTATGTATACAAAGACAAACAGTGAATGTATGACAGGATGAATGCTAACCAATTTGAATATTTTCAATTTTACAAAAACAAAATGAAAACGCTGCAGACTACTCCAAGCTTCATCATATACTGCAATAAAAATATAATTTAAATACAAAAAAAAAACAAAAAAATCGCAAATGCCCGCCTTGATTTTCTAGATGTACCCAACGACATACCAATATAGCTTTGTGAGCTGATTTACCAAAATAAGCCATGTATTAATGTTCAGCGCAAACGCATCCTCGGCGAGGAAATTCCAGTCCATTTACACCATCTCTCTCTCTCTCTCTCTCTCTCTCTCTCTCTCTCTCTCTCTCTCAATAACAGCAACATATTCCTGAGATACCTGGATGCATCCTTCTAAATGTTTATGTTTCATAAACTCAGCACACGCAAATACATGACCACGATAAACACAAACTACAGTTTTATTAGAAGTATTTAAGAGAATTAATGATACATTTAATTATTATTGCCATTCAGTTACCACAACACATTACGCATGAAACCATACTAACTTCTCATTCTTTTAAGAGACTGCAGGCAGTTGACTGTACAAGAAATAAATTTCACTCAAAAATGTATGCCTATTTTTCCATAATTTCTCGTCTGTAGTTGTGCTGAGAAACGGCATCAATGTTGTTGGTATTCATCTTTGACCTACGGACAAATGAAGAAACATAACTTTTATGTTAATGTCAATGTATCCATATATATATATATATATATATATATATATATATATATATATATATATGTATATATATATATATATATATATATATAATCATACCTCTACACTCAGTGATACTACATGCATTACTATTACTATTGCTACTGCTGTTCCTTGAACTGCTTCCAAAATACTACGAAGAGTAAGTCATGTTGCATATAACTGATTACCTACCAGCTTTCCTAGCTAACTACCTAGTTACATATCGATCTGGCCTATTAAATTATCAGCGAACCAGCTAACTAAGGAACATTATTTACTTTCTGGAAGTAAATGCTACATTAGTTTCCGGTTGTTATGGCCATACTATGGTATTTCATTCTGATCATACACCATTAGAGTTTACCATACAACAAAGCGATATTTATTCGAAATAGACGAACACTAAGATTCGGTAGAAACGGGATATGCAACATGCTGCTGAATTTATTCCAGATTTACGATGTTACCATGCCATTTCTTGACAAATCTCTCTCTCTCTCTCTCTCTCTCTCTCTCTCTCTCTCTCTCTCTCTCTCTCTCTCTCTCTCTCTATATATATATATATATATATATATATATATATATATATATATATATATATATATATATATATATATTGCTATGTATGTTTAGTTTGCATTGTTTGTTTTCTTTTCTTGATGATTATATGTTATGTATATCTTTATTTTGTAATTGACCTTAGTACAAAATCAAGTTAATGGTCTACCTGATTAGTGACATTCATCTAGCCACGCAGGCCACCGGAGAGGTCGATTTATTTATTGAATAATTCACTGGAATTACAAAGTACCCATTAACACTTCTTGGACTAAAGTATTAACTTGTAATTATAGTGTATTCAGTCATATATTGGATTAAATTATTGTGATACATCGAAAGACAGTTAACGCATCGCCACATTCTCGGCCATTCTCACATTTGCACATTCGAGACTGCAGGCACATCCACAGACTTCAATATTAAAATTTATTTGGAACACCACAGAAGTTCAATTGAAACGCTACACATTTGGGCTTGTGATAGAACTTTTAGGACTGTTTGGCATTTATTTCAAAGTGTTGTATGTTCTTTTTAAATTTTCACTTTCTATTCTAGGAAAATCAAAGTGTTGTTGAAGTTTACAAAACTTGTTGGTTCTCGCTCTTTTCTGTTACTTATTTTAAGACCATAGAGTCGTAACAACATATATAAATTCAAATCTGTTAATGGAGATGATAAAAAAGCATCGACAGCTACCCAGGTTTCTCGAACCTAGGATTCCACACAAAACTCGCATGATGAGTCTTTAATTTCAGAAAGATTTTCAAACTTACATTACCATCAAAGCAAATCAGATACAGGTTTTTTTTTTTTCTTTTTTTTTTTACCTGATTAGTCATACTTACTTCTCTCCATCGGTTCAGGAGTCTGTTATCCATTTCGACAAATGTTTTGGTCACATCCTAAGCAGGTCCGCCCTTGAAAATGGAGATATGTCGGTCGTCGACAATGAGGAGGAATAAAAACCGCCGCACACCTTATGTGGGGACAATGTTGTATGTGTCTACCCAAGTTACCTTCAAGAACAAGAATGAACCAACGTTAGCATTCAAAAGTCAGAATTACAATGACAGATTTTCAAGAATAGTTCTAAAGTGAGCACAATCTTATCTATTCCGCAAAAGAAGAAGAGAAGCATAGAAAGATACGCTAGAACATTATTGTTTATTTGGCGATGAATTTCCGCCTAAATCAAATGTGATCTCCGTCCGCTTTGTAATAGGAATATCATAAAAGCAGACAAGTTGTCTCCTGTACTACTACATTATTTCCTCGAACATAATATAAGTACCATCAAGTATGTATGCATGCAAGCCCAATCAGAGGGTAGGCGGAGGGGGGGGGGGACCATATGGACTGGCCTCAACCACTAAGGAACCTCGAAAATCTTTTCTTTTAAATTTTTTTTTATTTTGTTTTAAACGAAACAAAATCTTGAAAAATAATGCACTGTATATTTGGTTGCATTTTAAATCTTTATATAGGAAATTATACCGGGTTGTATTGGCATTCGATTCATTTCCAAATTTTAATATTACCAGGGTCAAGGTCCACAAACTCTTGAAGTGGCCCGAGCCTCTCTCAGACTCTAAAGGGGTATACATGCATGTATATATGTATGTATGTAGGTAGGTAGGTAGGTAGGTATGCATGTATGTGCATCAGCAACTTCGGCCTGACCTCAAGTAGTAATAGTAGTTGCTTTCGTCCTCACCCAGATGTAGTAGTGGCTACTGCTGCAACCAATATCATTATTTTGGTATTTATACCTTTCAAATAAGAAAATGTACACAGAGAGAGAGAGAGAGAGAGAGAGAGAGAGAGAGAGAGAGAGAGAGAGAGAGATTTGACGAAGGAAAGCAAGTTATTGATGACATCTGGCAATTTGTTTCAGACGGCAAGGATAACTGACCCGAGATTTATCATAATTTAACGTTAATCATTTACAAACATTTCTCATAACTCCTAATGCTTAGTAAACTTATCAACTCCGATCTATCTTCTATTGACAAGTTCATTATTCTCTATAGTAAAATTAAACATTTATAGTCCTGCGGTTGTTGTCTGGCAGTTTGGCTATTATATTAATTTTCAATACATTTTTTTAATGTTTGAATCCTATTTTGTACAATGTAATATGTAGTTTTCTCGGTGTATAGTGATTGTATTACGTATTTTTTTTCTTATGAGGTACTTGTTTAAGTAGATCAATTCTAAATCTAATAGATCGATTGAAAAGTTTGTGATATTATTATACTACAATACCAGCGCCGCCAGGGCAATATAGGCAATAATAAAACTATATATATATATATATATATATATATATATAAACCCACCATGTCGGCCAGTTCTGCGCGTAGGGTAATTCTGCGCAACGATAACTTCATTTCTGTAAAGATTGGATAGCGTGTTATTTTGGGTCAAAAATCCATTTGTATCAGGAAAGAACGATCGTACTTTAATTAAGAAAACTGATATTCATAATGTGTACAAAAATATCCTACATTTCGACTCGAAATGCATAAGAAAACGTGATTTCTAAATGTCAAAATGAAAGCCACATCATGACCTTCTTAAACCTGTAACCCAGAAAATGCTACTTACTATGTATATTTTAGAATCATACAAATAAATACATTATATAAAAGATGGAAATGTATCCCTTAAAAAATTCTGCCTCTTAATCCAAGTTTCCAATTTTGCAAGAAGTTTTCCCACATGTACAATATCGTTTGCTACCCAACGTGTCAACTTGCCCATAGAACGGGATTCTCAAGAAATTCCCCGGCGTATAGTGTTTCTTCTTTAGTCATTTTCCCCATAAACAAGACGTTGTAAACACCTTAGATACTGTTCATTGTTGTTTCTCTTCAACATAATAGCTTATTTTTTTTTAATAAAATGTTGAAGTTTACTAATTTTTTTTTACAAGATCGGTTTAGTTTGCTTAATATCTCTTGCCATTTATTGGCATTGTTACGTTGAATTTTGCAACATTACCTATAAACCTGACCTAATTTCTCTACTGAACTGCTGACAGAAACAGTCCAAAGTAATGTATTTCATTTCTAATGCCCGATGGATAAACATTACACCTTTTCAAAGCTGTGCGCAAAATAGGCTGACATATCGCGAGTCATGAAAACACAGGAGTGGTATCCCGTGTGTCCAAAATTAATATTATTTTGAACAGAATATTCTGGTGACAATTGCCTCTTTCCAAATGGTAAGCATTGCAGTATTTTATTTTCGTCGATCGGTCGAATTCGGTAAGCGTTTAGCTTCAATATTGGAGACGGAAACCTTACGTGCGCAGAAATGCCCGACAGCATTATATATATATATATATATATATATATATATATATATATATATATATATATATATATATATATAACTCATTACACTTGTCCACAACATTATCACCAAGATCATGAAAGCATTAATCACGTGTTTGAAGTCTTAATCATATCATTATAATTACTTTGTTGTCCTTAGCTGTCCATGGCATGCAAATGACATTATTTATAAAAGATGCTGAAGCCAGCATAGCTGCATTGTTGTTTTAATCTTTCTACTACCGTCTGTTCCTACCTCCTATGCAGTCTATATATGATGCTCCCTCCTGCATGTCGTAAATCCCTCCTAAATGAGGGAGGTACCGCAGTGACTCAGTCATTAGCGAGTTCGAATCCTATCGTGATATCAGCGTACCTACCATATTGCCCTGGGCAATGTACTTTTACTCCAGTTGCCTCAGCAATAACGAACCAGGCGTTTTTGTACGATAAAAGACCAAGCCAAACTAAATCGGCCCGTCCGCTTTAACATTCTCAAATGCTCTTTGTGGAAGAACATAGATCCTTCCAGCCCCATTGCATTTAGGTCCAACCCAACTTGATGCTGGTGCATGCTTACATGGTCAAATCTGATCAGCTTTACCTTATTTCTGTTACATTTCCTTGTCTCATGCTTGCATTTGGAAAGTTCTAAATACATAGAAACAGCCATGCGTATATGACATTGCTGCTGTACATTGTGACAGGGTTTGAAAAGCGATAAAACTTATAAATATATTTAAGAACACGTTCTTATAAGAAAAGCAAAATTTAATAAGCAACTCACAAACAAACACAATAAAATCTTAAATTATATAGAAAGTCACATTAAAAGGTGAAGAGAAATTGTGAAGATATGACAGTTAGAATTTATAAATGTACGGCAGTTAATGAATGTTCCGACAAATCACATAAGATGCCTTGAGCATTGTTTCTACTGCATAGCATGCTGGTTCAATCATTATTTAAGGTTTATTTATATTTTAAAGAAGCAGCATAAGTTATATTCCAGTGATAGATGTAATATTGTACATATTGTCGTTTTAATGGTTATATGCATCTGACATTGCCATTTTTATAGTTTTCTGCAGAAGAAACTAAAGCGAACAATGCAAGCAAAAGAATTAGTTTCTTTGAACATTTAGGGCGATCTCATGATTGATAGTGAAGACCACTTACTCGGTAATGAGAACACCTGTCCTGCCGCAAGCATGATAATTGCCATCAGAATCAAATTCCTCATCTTGCTGTCCTATGCTGTGCACCTATTGCAACCTATGATCCTGTAGTAATTTCAACTATGTATGATTCTTGTGATAACTGCTTTATACTCTCAAGTTGGGACCCTCAAGAGGGTTTTGTTTTCGAAATGATGTTTACGTCAAACCAGGAAACAAGAGGTTGGCTATTGAAATATTGCTCACAGTAAGAAGTTAATGGGACGTGCAATGACGCTGTTATAAGCAATTCATCATCCACGTCCCTAATGACATTGTGGTACACAGATTTGTGGATTCGCAAATGACTTATGTTTATATTTTACTCCCTATTTGCAGAAGATGATACCTCGTTTTAAGTTTCTGGAAAGAAGATCTTAGAAATAGTAATAAACATTTTAAACTTAGTTTAAAAATTTCTTTATTTATGATCGCATTATACAAAAATAGTGACTCTTTGTTGTCTGGAATCGGTATGAATAACAGTGTAAACAGGTTATTTCCAGCTAACTTTGCTTCTTTTTGTTTTGGTTGCTTGTTTGCATTTTTTTTTTTTTTTTTTTTTTGGAGCTGTCAACAAATATAAAATCATGCCGCAAGAACGAATCCCCAATCAATCAGTGTGATTTAATTCCCAATCAATCAGTGTCAAGTATTTAAAAAGTTATGAGTTGCCAAAGTTGCGAATCTGAAATATGCCACATTAGGCTTGGTTTTATTTGTTTATTCTGATGAACTCCTCGTTTGTTAATATAATACTAGCTTGAGGCTGAGATTAACATATATGAGATTGGGAACTCACAGCCTTGCACACCAAATGTCACCCGTTCTGTACCTTAACGTAAATTATGTCCCCAATGAAATGTAAGGTCAGAAACCGGATTTTTATAATGGGTAAGTGTGTGTGTGTGTGTGTGTGTGTGTGTGTGTGTGTGTGTGTGTGTGTGTGATTTAGATTTATAACGTAGCTTTAACATTTTTTCAGTCATATCGCTACGATGTCTGCAGTGTGACAGTTTATAGTGATGTCTAGCACTGGGGCATCATGTCGCAGACATGAGGCATGATGTCCCACCCAGTCACATTATCCCGACACCAGGCCGGCCAGTCATAACACTAACCTCTTAATGCTGAGCGCCAAGAGAGGCAGCTGTTAGTACCATTTTTTAAGTCTTTGGTAGGACTCGTCCGGGATTCAAACCCGCGATCTCCCGCATCCGAGGCGGACGCTCTAATCACTAGGCCACCGGAGCGGTCATAAGGGGTAAGAGAAGGTCGTTCATGAAACTGAGTGTATGTTGTACAGTATACAACTCCTGCAGTTTATCATTAACAAAAATAAAAGTATCCTATGATTGGCAAATGATTTGACAATATATTGGTGTAATTTGGACATTTATATAAAACGTTTGGACAAACGAGGTATGGATATCAAAGAAACATCTGAATACTTAACAATAATGTAGTCATTCACGATCCTAGGTTTCACTAGGATTCTTAAATCTGGTATTAAAATTGTTACAAGACTTACATGCAATCTACTGTCTAATTTAAAATAAACTATATGGTTCATACATATATACATGGATAAAATATTGGATATTTATGTAGTTATATAGTGCAATTAAGCAGATAACAAATAGGTCCTTGGTCAGATGGCAGACAAATCTTGTGCCATTTACCTTCATCATTCGGTACTGACTGGTATTAGCCAAACAAAATTTTATACAAAACCGTAAATCACTAACTCCTACTTGTGATACACCGTTTATCACAGTCATTCAAACACAAAGGAGTTTAATAAACTGTCGACCACTAGGCCCTGAACGTTTGCAAAACACACTTTGCAACTGGTCATGTAATGTCAATGATTGCAAAATCCCTAAACCACTGGTCATCAAACTTCAAGGAGTATAAAAATTCCTTTGCCACTTGTTATCAAAACTTTGAGGATTATAGGAAACAGCAACCCCTATGCTCCAATTTTAATTACTTCTAGTTTCAAAGTTTAGAAAACAATCCTTAGCTGATAGTCCTGATTTATTAAATTATTCAAAACGAAAATCCTAGGGTATAAAGCCAGGGCATCTATTAATGAGGCGAATTCCTCCTCGAAATTGAGCGGAAAAAATGTCATCCAACCATCACAAATTACAGCAGAAGTAACATAATTCTTTTCTATCCCGGAACATGTCTCCTAACTATCTGCAAATTCATCTATTTAAATTATCTTAACCCACAAAACCCAAGTTCACAACAGACATTCTGAATGTAGGCTTTATAGTCCCAATATTTATTTTATTATTCAAATGCTTTAAAAATTATATATCATGTAGTAAACCTAGCAACTACTCAGTTTAAAACAAACACACTGGTAAACAGGCCTATCGTCGTAGATCCCAGAGACCTTTTATTACACTATAATATACCACCGTAGCCATAGGTCGTATTGACCGTTGGCTTTTTTATCAGAACATAGTGAATGTATGTATATGCCGATTTTTATCTGGAAATTAATATGTGGTGTATAAGAAATTTGGAGGCCCTTATATAAAAACATCTAGTCAAATAAACTTGTATAAATGTATTATGATAGTACGTATCACTTATAAATAAAAATTGTATACGAATTCATTTATTTAATAGAAACAAACTCTTGATATATTATTGACGCATCTATCCTGGAAAGCGTCTGGAGTAAGAATTTTATAACCCTATTTCAGTAACTAACCTAGATTATTAGATTGTATAAATCTATGACGATTCATATTTATGTCATTTACAAGCATGCTTATTTCGTATAAATTAACATCCAGGAAGTGAAAATCAATACCCATATAGTAAAAAAATTAAAGTATCAGTAACTGACTGAAATTGCTTGTCAGATTTGCAAACCAAAGGTTTGCAGCCTCAAATAGTTTGCATACAAAACTAAATACCACCTCAGTACCTAAAACTAGCCGCACAAAATCAGATCAAACTACCATCGAATTTGAAATAAGAAAAGCTCCAGATACAAAATATAGTTAATAATAATACGGTAAATACAATATTAAACATAACACTCTGTCTCGTGTATGCAAAAATAATATATAAAAACAATACTACCAACATATTAAAAGACATGACACAGACTTTCGCATGTGCAAAAAACGTGAACACATCATACTGTTGAACTCGCATGAAGAATGATATATTTTGATAGCGGAGCTTAGGGTAGAGATATGTAATGGAGATGAGTCTACATGGGACGATGTTTTAAGTCCTAAGATGTGCATTGTGCATTTGTTATTATTGTATAAATCATATCTATCTAATATCAGAACAATACTAGTCATGAAGTTTTAAGCTATAATTGCAAAGAATATAAGTAATGTCATAACACCTTTGTAATAAATATATACTAACATTAATATTTTAATTAAATGACAAATACAAACCAAAAAAGGTCTTTAAAATATCTATACAACTATCCTAACACCAGCTGCTTAAATATTAATCACTTGTTGAGGCTGATTTGATTTTATAAGAAGAAGAAGGTAAAGAAGATAAACAATTCCTAACTTAAATATTGGTTGATAACAAAGGCTACTTATATGAGAAGAAAACGGACTGAAGGGATTTTCATGCAGAAGAGTTCATGTTAGTCAAGTAGATAGCTATTCTCAAGCCGATATCGTTGATACGGAAGCATATAACACATACAATGGTGAGTATAAATATATTTTGACAGATGTTTTCTCAAAATACGCCTAGGCTAAAAAAAAATTTAAAAAATGGAATAGAATATACAAGACGTATTTTAATTTTATACAAAAAATATTTAACATGCCCTCCCACTCCTAAAATGAGACCTCCAAAAGCAACAAAACACAACAGCAACAGCACAATCACCAAAGCTAAAACAGTTCGACCAGGAAAAGGAATTATACAACCTAAATTTCAAGAATTATTGGAGAATTATACTCATAAGCTATACTAATAACATAAAGGTCATGCCCATTAAATACGTTTCTTTTTTACAGTTATAAATAGGAAAAATATAAGAATATTTGCTTCATGCTGGGATCAGCCTAGCTCTATTCCACGAATCTGGGATCAACCCAGAATACACTCTTATGCGGGGATCAGCCTAGTATAGACTTGGTTAAGATGGGATCAGCCCAGAATACATTAGCATGCTGGGATCAGAATAGCACGTAATCTACTTAAGCTGGGATCAGCCCAGAATACACTGGAATGCTGGGATCAGCCTAGCACAGATTTTACTTGAGCTGGGATCAGCCTAGCATACATTACCATGCTGGGGTCAGCCTAGCACCAATTGGAAATCAGTCTTTAACATTGAACTGGGATTCTGCCTAGCACCAATTCTACTTGAGCTGGGATCAGCCCAGAATACACAGTAATGCTGGGATCAGCCTAGCACCGATTGGAAATCAGTCTTTTACAGTGAGCTGGGATCAGCCTAGCACCAATTCTACTTGAGCTGGGATCAGCCCAGAATACACAGTGATGCTGGGATCAGCCTAGCACTGATTGGGAATCATTCTTTTACGTTCAGATTCTAGCCCATGAGTAGTCCCCACAGAGAGAGCCAAATATTTTTTAAATATTTAAATTAAGTATTGATGTTATTTTAGTTATGAGTTTGATGTTGTAGAATATTAGCAATAATGAATAGTGGCATGTTTGAGAGAAAGGGAGAGAGAGGAATGCATATATTCATGTATCCTTTATTTCTTACAATGCATGTATTAAATCATTTCTCGTACAATGCAGTATTATTTTGTTGTGCATAAATTGGAGAATTAAAATAATGAATACATTTCCAATTACTCGGACAAAAAAGCGTTTGTAGTGGATGAGTTTAATAGAAATCTTCAGACCATAATGTGGAAGTATTTTACGGAAAATTAACACAAAATAAAATATACAAACCAAGAAACGGGTAGATATATTATCAAACCTTTCTGATGGATGTATTAGGTGAGATTACGGATCTAGAGACATATCGCCGAATGAAGCCTGTAAACTAAGTAACAGGTCGAAAGTATGGATTACCATTTATGGTTGTGTTACATGCTACGACTCTTTTGTCATATAATAAGTAACAAAAAGAAGCAAAACCAACAAGTTTTGTAAAACTTAACAAATAATTTAAATATTCAAGTTATAAAAAGAAACATTACATTATCATGAATTGAATCCAAAATAATCGTAAAACGGTTCTATTCAAGTTCAAAATAATCGAATGTTCAGATTTCAGATCCTCGAATCTATTTGCCTGCCAACTGTCCTGATGTTTCAAAACGGCATTGCCCAGAACTCCTCTGAATAATTCACATTAGTCCCAGAATAATATTTAAGTCTAATGAGCACTTTGTATTTCCAATGAATAATCCAAACAAATGTCTTCTCTCAAATAAAATCTAAACAAAACATTAAATTCATCTGCAGACTGATTTACAACAAGAACACAAGAAATAAAAGTGGAAATAGTGTCCAGCTCCAGCTACTTATATACAAGTATACGGGGTGAAAACGCATTTTGTTCCTACTCTCAGCGTGACGTTTTACAAATATCCCATATCGTAAAAGAACCCGCCTGACATAACAAATCCATGGGGAAATAACTTAGTTCTTCTAAGAATCCTCCTGTCCCCACCAGCCATTAAAACTTACCCCGAAGTTGTCAACAGGTTTCATTATTAATATTATCCCATAGTAGGTATAGTTTTCCTATAGTATGTGCAGTTTCATATTTTTGATATTAACACACGTTAAAATATCACTTTATATGATTCTGATTGGTCCAAATAACCCCATGAAATTATTGTGCAGTATCCTATTTACTGATTGGCTGGGATCGTGGGAAAACGTTTTTAACCCCGCCTTCTGGAATGTTTTGCTTTGAATGAACATTTTTGGCGGCCATTTTTTAACTCGACTAGCGAAAGAAAATTGAGGAAAAATTATCTCGGCTATCTGAATATGGATATGTTACCCCCACAGGGGTTTGTTATGTCATGTATAACAATATCATCATAAGAAAAATGGCGTAAAACTACAAGACAAGAACAACAATAAGAAGTAAAACTAAGGGTATTGCTTATTTGATAGGGATGGCGAGGTGGGGGAGGTGGGTGGTATATCTTTAACATAGATATAGAATCCACCGTATATATAAGCGTGGTTTAAATTTTAACGTACAGAAGTAAATAAGCTCACCTCTGTTCACAGAAGAATCTGGACATAAATGGGTCTCCTAACTGACAGAACTTTATCCAAACACAGCATCTTTAAGCATTACATATGGGATGCAAGTCCGACACAAAAAGAAATTTGTTTACGTCTTCTGTAAAGTCTATTGTTTCAAATCAAATATTGAAAATATCCGGTCACAAATGCATTGCAGTAAATGTGGGAATTTTTGCATCCAGTAATCCTATTTCACATGAAATCGCAACAATGTAATGTTAAGTTCTGAAAGTGACATTTTAGGGTAAACATGTACTCTAGGCCTACTATGTACCGTATCAAACAATGTGGTATCACATCGCATTGATCAATCTGTATTGGAAAATGATTTTGTCGTTATAAAATGTTCTGTTTATTCGGATGGAAGCTTTTCCTTTGATTTATAGTTTGCAAAAAAAGTACAATCTACTTTTACTAGTTCAGTTTTGTTTGGGACTATATTTTATGCACAACAAATGAAAGGTGCACCGTCTGTCAGAATGAACGAAATTATTCGTTCTTCTTTCTATCTAAATAATTTCCACTGAATTAAAAATTATGTGATAAAAAGAATCTCAAATGGTTAATTATTTAATATTAAATTTATGAAACTCGTTGAATAATGTCCAGCTTTTGCTCGCCAAGGCTCGCAAAAGCTGGACATTATTCGATTCGTTTCATAAATTCAATATTAAATCATTACCCATTTGAGATCCTCTGTTTATCACATAGTAGGAATAGTTTTCCTATGGTATGTGCAGTTTCATATTTTTGATATTACCATACGTTAAAATATCACTTTATGTGATTCTGATTGGTCCAAATAAGCCCATGAAATTATTGTGCAGTATCCTCTTTATTGATTGGCTGGGATCGTGGGAAAACGTTTTAACTCCGCCTTCTGGAATGTTTTGCTTTGAATGAACATTTTTGGCTGCCATTTTTTTAACTCGACTTACGAATGGAAATTTAGGAAAAACTATCTCGGCTTATTAAAATGAGAGTAGTATGATAAATAAACATCTAGCTTGATTTATTTAACCAATGCGGCATTGTTTAGTTCACAAATTCAAAGGTAAAACGGGTATTGATGATGCATTATGTGTTACACAGTCGACATCAAAGTTACGAACCGCACTATATGTGTTCATTGATGCGGCATTAAGTGTCTCGCAGTCGATAATCCACAATTTAAAAACATACTGTAAGTGTTTATCTATGTGGTATTTTGTAGTTCACAGTCGAAAGCCAACCTACCTAGCCCCATCTTAAGCATATATGGATGTGGCATTAAGTAACTTAAAGCCGACAGAAAATGTACCTAATCCCAAAGTAAGCTTTTATCGACGCTGCATTATTTTGCACACAGTCGACAACAAATTAACCTAAATGCATTGAATATGGTTATCAATGCGAGCTTATTATGTAGGGCACAGTCGATAATGAACTTATCCAACGGCAATGTTATCATTGCCTGTTGTGGCTTTATGTAGCGCACAGTCGACAATGAACTTACCCAACGGCAATGTAATCATTACCTGTTGTGGCTTTATGTAGCGCACAGTCGACAATGAACTAACCCAACGACAATGTAATCATTGCCTGTTGTGGCTTTATGTAGCGCACAGTCGACAATGAGCGTCTGTAAGTAGATAATACATAGTGTCATACATAAAGTTAAATTCCCATAGGGGGCAAGAAATAGCTAATGCTACATACTCATCGACTCCATATTTGTCCGAAATGTTATAGTTGAATTCCAACAGATCACTCACCGGCTCAGACATCAATGTTAAATTCCCATAACGGCATAGTGACCCATAATTGTAAGCTTTCATAGTCTTCACACCGATCCAAATCAAGTGTTAAATTCACATACACCCTATAATGTTAAATTCCCTTTTTAACATATGGATGATATGCCATTTAGGTTTACAGTGGCTCCTTTAACTAATACTACAGAATGCCATCTGAGCTGATGTCAAAAGTCCTTAACCTTCCCCCTCCACCAATAACATTATTTTGTCTTTTAGTATGCAGCAACGTATTTCTACTATAAAATGTCATTAGCTTGCATAAATGATTGAAATACTTTGCGTATTTCACACATTGTAAGAAATTAAATATTGCTAATAGTGACAGAGTTCCAAATAAACTCAATCATATTGCCCAGTCCTATTCATTTGGCTTTGGTTTTTCCATGATGATTATTTCCACACACACACATACACAAAATGCTGCTTAAATCAAATAGTCGAACAAGTATAACCGGAGTATAGTTTTATTTGCACATTAGCCTTTATGATATGAGTAGATGCGTTCTCTCTCTCTCTCTCTCTCTCTCTCTCTCTCTCTCTCTCTCTCCGAATCCAGTTCATTCTTCATGCAGTACATTGTGTCGACGTGTTGATAGTTCCATAATATCTTGTTAAGGATTTAGTTAAGTAGGTTGGAAAGTCAGTTACTTAAGGCTATCCCTCTGCATTTCTTTGGGTCAAGGGCGTCACCCATTTTGTAACAGATCATATTATTCGTATGATTCCAGTTTCAAGAACTATATTGATTAGCCTTACAGACGTGATGCTGCTGAATGATATCTATTTAAACCATGTCAGTCATAACGTTGTCATCGCCACACAGTTTCCATTTTTTATTACATACCCATTTATGTTTACATGAATGGTCCAGTTTTTTATACGGATAATCAGTTCGTATTTCTTCGATAAGGATATTCATTTCGTATTTTGGAATGACACATTCCAATCGGAACTAATTTAGTTCCTTCAATTACGTCCGCCTATTGCTATTCATATCTGTCCCGAATAGAGCATTTTTAAATCTCAATCTACATTGAATACCATTGACGCTGTGTAGTGAATCATGTGTTGAAAGCGTTAAAGAGAGGCTTGTAATAAATACAGACCTGCATTCGTGTTTTGCTGCGAATCGGGTGAAATTAAACGTTTGATATGGCGCATGAATATGTCTTGGCCTAACGGCGTCGACGCATTCTTACGACATATCATACTAGTTATTTCTACGAAGTCGGAATAAAACACGTATACATATCAAAACACACATGCATTTTTTGCTTATTTAGCTTTGTATCTGTCTTTGACATCTCTTCGTTAGTTATTGCTTCTTGTATATCTATCACAGATGAATAAAGAATTAGTTCTTTTGTTCCGTTATCTTGGTAAATATGAGTTTAGCTTTATTTGGAAGTACACATAACAAAGCCCATAGTTTGTGCAAGAATAATCATTTGTACGCCTACTGCGATTAAGTGAATTGAGCGTAATACTTTGTACTTTTATTGGTGTTCAAGGATCTGAGCTTAATCATTTATATTTTTATTTTGGATTGTGATAAGTACATTATTTCCATTAATAATATTATTTTCCACTCTAGCAAAATAATTATTGTTTTAGCGCCATTTCGTTTTCATTTTTTACAAAGGACTTAGAGATTCTGTTTTATTAAAATCATTAAGTGGGTTATATGGATACAAATATATTTTAACGATACAGTGATAAATAAATATCTTATATAATAAGCAATCATGGAAATAATTTTATTTCCGTTCAAAACAGCCTTACATCATATATCATTATTTTGTGGTGTCCAATGGATTTTTGAGTATCATTACACCCATCATAGTAGAAGCCCTTAATTAAAGAGACCGTCTCGAACACAAAGGCATACCGAATTTTGTACAGTGTGATATGCTTGGTCTCTGCAAGAGTGTGATGTAGTCGATCTATTCTACAATGAAAATATTTTATATTTGGTCTTTTCCAGGAAATGTATCCTCTTGAAGGATAATAAACGCTTTTACAATATTTTGTATCATCTAATTAGCATGTCGATAATGCTTTGGGAAAATTCGATGACACGGAGTTAGAAAGAAATGGTTGGATTTCAATTCCTCTAGGCAGGAAACCAGTGAAATGGGTCTCACATTTTGTGGTAGTTGTACGAATTATTCACTTTTAATGACAATAATTAAGACTTGTGTCTCTTCAGAATTGATGTGCATTGCCAGTATCTAACATCTGCATGTTTCTGCATGATTAGCAGCTGATAAACTACATGTTTACCTTGCTGTACAAATGTCCGTGTCATTTGCAGGGGTACATTTTATATTTCAGTCCCTAAAATCTCTTATATAATTCGAATCGAACGTTCAAAAAGTTAAATGATGGTACTAAACACATCGTTTGTGACTGAAACAAACTTGCGGTAAACAGTATGACGTTTTTTCTATAACTACATATTTTTTTATTTGAGAATCGAGTGAGACTGAAGTATCATTTTAAAATTTATCTCGTTTGAGTTTGCAAGAATTGCATATAAGATAAACAAAATCAATTTTGATGGCTGGGGCGTAGGGTTATTCAGATTGACTTCTTCTCGTGAGCCAGAAATAGTTTCTTTTTATGATTTTATCTATGTACCACATATGAAGGTAGAGCGTGCCCGCTTGATTTCTTGGCTACATTTGAAACGAAATTTTCATGTGTATGGATTTCGCACAGGAGTTCATTAATGGGATTTCGATTTACTCGATATTTATTTAATTTATTACATTATTAATTTGCTAAACATTAGTACATAAATTTTGAAATGAAGATGCATTTTGACAACAAATGCAGTACATCTTTACGCAAGCTATATTTCTACAAAGCTAACAGTGCACACTTTTCTTTGCATGTGATATATTTTAGAAACAAAATTATTGAGAAACGAGATACAGTTTAAATGTATTTACTTATATATATTGCTGGAAAGAAACGTTCTCCTCTCTTATAACTTACGCCGGAAGAAACATATGTCAATTGTCGTCAAAACGTCTTCAAAAAGAGATAACCTACGTATTTTGTGATACTACCAAACACGAAATTAGCAATACCCAAGCTATTTCTGTCCTTTTTATAAAACACATGTGAAATAAATTAGTAGCAATACAGGATGTACTTATCATGTATTTCAGAAAGTGACGACCAGCTACAGGTATCAGTGATTTTACCAAGGCATATGCTTATATCGTGATAAAGACAAAAATAATAATAACAATACAAGTAAAAGAAGTGAATAAAATGGAGGTTGCATAATTTATATTTTACACGAAGCAGCAAAATATGTAGGTTGAATTATTTATAGCACTTATTGATGGACTAAAAACTTTGTTACACAGTAAACAATTGTAATAGGGAACAAGCACATAGTGTTTCCTCCATCGATGTGCTGAATAACGCTATCGTTCATATACTTCATAGGCAGAGACCTGAAAAAGACACAAATCAGCAATTTAGCACGATATCTCTCTCTCTCTCTCTCTCTCTCTCTCTCTCTCTCTCTCTCTCTCTATATATATATATATATATATATATATATATATATATATATATATATACTTTGCTCAATTCATCAACTAATCAATATTCTGCCTTATCAGAACATCTGTGTATTCACTTAATGATATAGCTAGATTGAGTTCTATTTGAACCACTTCTGCCAACAATAATTTTACACTTATATTTCCTGAGCCTAATGTCTTGCTTTGCAAACGATTTGTTGTCTTAAGTTTCTGTGATTTACATTTGATTTTCCCTTCATAACATGGCATTAATTTACATGCCTACGAGAACACATATGCACGTGTTTGACATTGTTTTGATATTTTGTCCAATATAAATAACAGAACGATACAGTTTAGATTGATAAGGCACACGTACGTCGTTTTGAATGCTTCAATAGCCACTTTGGCATTTGTTTCCGTCACAGCCTCTGCAAACCTCTCCATTAAAATATAGGTAACTATATTCTACGCATCCTGGTGGAATGTAAACTGCCAGACAGGTGATGTGCGGACAATAAGGAGGAAGTTTCTTGACTGGGCCACCTTGAAATGTAGTTGTAACATTATATATATATATATATATATATATATATATATATATATATATATATATATATATATATATATATATATAACATATATATATAATATGTGTGTGTGTGTGTGTGTGTGAGAGAGAGAGAGAGAGAGAGAGAGAGTACATATTGCTTGTTAGTGCATAGTCATAAGCTAAACTTTAATCATCAGCAAAATGATAGAACTTATTGTCAGCTGAAACAACTAAATATAATCTATAAAATCTTTCAAATAATCTCAGCTTGTGATATACCATTTGAATCCTTTTTATATACGGTTATTTATGTAAGTAAAGTGTATCTTGATTTTGCAGAGTTTGCTTTCGCTTATATATATTTCATCAATCTAAGTGCCGCGAGACATGAATAGTAATTTTTACTGCATACTTTAGTCTGCTTAGTTGCAATGATTCTCAACAAAGTGTTTTATACAGATTTTAAGTCCGGTATTGCTGCAAGTTCAAAAACTCTACTGCTAAACAAAAGTGATGTTTCAATGGAATATACTATATGAAACTTATTTCAATACCTCAAGAGGTATAGCTGTTCTGTGTGTTATTTGTTTTGGTATCATAACATTAACAGTTCCACATTAACTTTTTCTAGGGATACGGATGTGTGTATGCATTTGAAGTCGTTCTGCAGATAATGTTTTACAAGTGTCAAAAGTTGTTTTCTACAACCGGGACTGTTTACAAAAACGTATACAATTAACTGCAAAACACATTGACAACATCGTTAACTTGCAGAACTTAATATATTTTAATTGTTATATTGTGCAGAATGCGAGAATTTCAACATTTTTTTCATATTATTATTTCGCATGTGCGTCTATGCTATTCTATGCACATATTTATACCTATAATATTATTCTATGCTCATATTTATACCTTTCACATTTTGTTATTTAGTGTAAGCTGTACGGTAATAGGTGACGGCACTTGGTAATGTTTCCAATTTTCTTACTGTCAATTTGGCTTCTATTTAGTTTGTAGATAATCAGAGAGAGAGAGAGAGAGAGAGAGAGAGAGAGAGAGAGAGAGAGAGAGAACAAATTAAAAAGAAGTAGGTGTTGGAGGAAATGATTTGTGGGCAAGGAAGCAAACTTACTTGGTAATGACAAAACTTGGCTGGCAACGAACATGGCGGTAACAATCAAAACTATAGTCCTCATTTTGCTGTGTTGTATTGTGAAAGAGAAGTCTCGAGGCAAAATTACTTTACAACTACGTCTATGAATCAGATATGAATGCTATTACCTTTCACTAACAATTTATACTAAAAGTCATTTTGACCATGACATTCTTAGAAATAAGGATTACGTCAAACCAGGAAAAAGGTAAAATAATTCTGAACGATTATTTTCATAAGGGGATAGGTCATAGACCCACAATATTTACACTGTCAACAAACACTCAAAGAGATAACAGGATCGGCAAACATGACAAATGCCTATATTTGCTCACTCTATCCGGTTGTTTTATCTCCTGGAGAACATCTTAAAATATTCTGAACCACCTTCCACATTGTAAATCATATTTTGATGCACACAGTGTCATTAGGTTTTGACCAGCCTTTACACATGTTTAGCTTGTAACCGCCATTAATTGTGCATCTTTACAAGGAGAGACGTACCAGTGTAATACATATAGCAGATAAATAACTCATCACATGAACTACTTCCAGGCCATGATTGTCCAAATATATCAGGAAGGAGTAATTCCTGCACGTACATTCTGACATTCAACAGTGATATCAAAGTATGATAACTCTTCTGTTATGAGATAAGCCATGATACAAAGTGATTTAACTCCATGCACTTACTCAGTGGGTTATTGCCATAGTTTTCAACAGACACTGTGGAGAAAATTATATATATATATATATATATATATATATATATATATATATATATATATATATATCAGTGGAAGTTTCAAACAGAAACGAAGACTTTGAACAAATCATAATACTTTTCTTTAGTGTCAATTTTACAATTGAGTAAGAAAAGGTGTCTCTATGTGTACATTAAACTAAAACTGAAATTTATGAAAATATTCTCTCCGCGATATTTTATTTTAACATAATACGCTATTATTTATTGGTATTGACGAAGGTTTGGTTCGGATTCCATTCAAGAAAAAATTTGCAGGTATAGGATTTTTAATAAAACTCCAGAAGTGTAAATTTATGCCAAATATTGGGTTAGGTTTTAGAAACATGTACACACTTTTAACCACTTTTAAAACAAAATGAGTTTTTGCGCTGAAACATATTAGCCCGTTTCAACGCAAAAAATCATGTAAATGGACCAGTCAATAATCAGCATTCTAGTTTTCATTGTTATTTATTTATCTCTTACCTGTATAAATACGATAACCTTCTTAATTTTACAAAGGAGAAGTAAAATGTGTTTGGTACCAATGCAAATTTTTGCTATTCTTATTTGAAGTACTTTGTTGTGAGTCGGCTTTCGACTCACATAAGCGTATTTGACTGGATGTTAAGATAACCATTGTCCTATGTTCAATAAATTTCTCGACATTCTTTAAATTAAGTTATGCGAGGCTTTTGAATTCACACTGTGCTATTTTTTTTATCCCGTCTTCTTTTTCTTGGATGTAATGAAAACTATTAGTATATTAATAAGCAGACTGGTAAAGGTGCGAATACAAATTAAACCAAATGCAATAATAGTAGATTTCTTCCCTTTTTGGAGAAACTGTTACAATCGATCAGAACGCAGAAGTTTTGAACGTACTTTCACTTCCACATGAGAGAATGAGAATGATAACGAATATTGAAATCCGAAATGAGCTCTGTTGGTAAAGGTAATGCTTAATTTATCATTTTCTCGTACATTAGTTATTTCACCGTCTATATTTTATTTTCAAAAGTAACAGTATTAATTCTGGGATGAAAATGAAACTTCCAGTGAATGTATATATGGAGCTAAATACGTATGATGCATAACTGATTAATGTAAAGTCAAATGGCGTACATATATCACAGTTCACGACGCATGAGGCATAACTGCCTAATGTAAAGTCAAATGGCATTCATATGTCACAGTTCACGACGCATGAGGCATAACTGATTAATGTAAAATCAAATGGCATACATATGTCACAGTTCACGATGCATGAGGCATAACTGCCTAATGTAAAGTTAAAGATCATAAAGAAGTCACTATTTTTGAAGCACAAGAGGTAACTATTACCAAAAGGTGAATGTCATTAAAATGTTAGCATTACAATGTTTTCTAAGCTTACATAGCAGAAAATCATTATTAATTTACTTGAAAAACTAATTACAGTTTTAGTGTTATGTTTATTTTGGAACATTTTATTTTGAATGTCAAAACAATTGTTGTTCATTATAGAGCCATGATAATATCATAAGCTAGTACTCTCTCGTCAAATATGACGATCAGTCTCCATGCGTCGGCTCCATTATGTTTATGGAAACACGCAAAAGTGTCGAAAGAGGAAGATAATTGTGTATGAGAAAGAAACTAATTACATTGATTGTAAAAAAATCTGATGATAGAACGCTCGCTTGGCAATAGGAAAGTCCCGAATTCGAGCCCATTTCACATAGCGCCTTTGTTGTGGAGGATATCTTGTACTGTCAAACCATACTGTGGTCACGTGTATTTGTTTGTTACGCCACGAATTCTTCTTGTGGTATTTAAATCTTTCTCAAACAAAATTTATGAGCAACCTTTTTTAACTTTCATTTCTTATTTTATATAATTTAAATGCTAAGATTTGATTTAATACTCTCCTGTGTCACAACCGCTAGATTACAAGTTCAAGAACTGTTGGCACAGTTTGAAGACCTAATACATATTTATAGAATCAATATTAAAATATCACATACATCTTTAAAGAGATATAAGTTATGCTTGGTTTGATAAGTACTGTGAATGCTTTACTCAATATTCTGTTTTTGTTTCCATTAGGCAAGAGGAAATATTTTTTTGAAGCGCTTCGTGTTCACCTGAGTTTTATTTATTCTAGTCCAGTTTTACTGAATTAATATCACAAAATTCTTTTCTTGACTGATTAGCACATAACGATTTGCTTTCAAGGCATTCTTACATAGTGAACCAACATGTGTACTCAGCTTTAAAGAAAGCACAATCTACCTCAGCTTGACCGTATCCTGCAAAAAGAATCATTCGACGTCATCGAGCGGAATGCAACGCTGTCTTGTCTGCCGTTGACACGTTCTGCGTATCAAGTCATTGTGCGTTTTCTTGGAAAGAAGAAGAGGAAATATAATGATAATATAATTAGACACTCGTAATTTAAGTTCGCAAAATATATGTTACGTATTCTTCTGATCTACTTTACTTGCGCATTGCTTTTTGTTCATACAGTTTAAAATTATACGAAGGAGTAGTTCATGGAACATTTATGAAAACACAGTGCACCTGACAGTTGTATTATAACAATGAAATATGGATTAGAGATCGCCTTTCGAAATAATAATATTAAATGAAACATGACTAGTCCGAACTCAGTCAAATGTCTTAAGCTTGATATTATAAAGAATTCCGACATCACTACATAGTCTGTTTGAAATATGGGGGATTTGTTTCAAAACGAAACTCCATGCAGATTGTTTGACCTGCGCTAATGGTTGAAATGTACATAACTGTGTGCGTCTTTCTTTTAAATAGCAACAGATATTCCTTCATCAACGCCTTCTGCTTTAAGTAGTCACAGTTTTGTCTCTGAAAAGTTGTAATCTTTTAACTAGAAAATATACGCCCTAACTTACCCTACTTCTCCTCAATGTCTTTCTCCTCGTTCTTACCCGTTTTGTTCAAATGTATGCAAAGTAAGGTCCATAAGCATACGTGGTTTACGCGACTGAGCATGCAGTCGTTAGATGAAGCAAACAGTTTTTAGGAACTTATTTACTCTGACATATTCTCTCGTAAACCCGAATATAACAAGCAAAAATCATCCTTACACATCAGGTTGAATGTTATCTCTCTGAAGCACTAAAACAAGTAATGGATGTTCAAAGATATCTGAATGGACCTCAGCCATGACTGCTCTTTCGTGGACATACTAGACAAGTTCCTGCTACATAAAAGACGTAAGTAACGGAGGGATGTAAACATATGCTTATCTTCAACATTGCGTGTAGGAAAGATGTACCTTCCAACAACTGGTAAAGAGAATTATTACATTACGCCAATCTGTATAGTGATTACCATCTAAACATGTAGGAAATGCTTTCCTTCCCTCAGTGCAAATAAGAAATGTTCACCTACCAACAATGAGTTTAAGTAAAGATTACCCACGAACAATGCTTGTGGAGAGTCACGAAGTGTACTTTCGAACAATGACTGGGCTTTACTGCACAAATTAATAGACAAAATGCAAGAGTCTTCATCATGATGCGCAGGTGAAGAAAAATTTAGTTCTTTTTCTTCTTCAGATTATGAGTATTTAGTCCCAGCTTCAATCTACACTTTAATGTATACTCTACAACATTACATTAGCTGCCCTTGTCTATACAGGCGAAAAGTTTGGCGTAAATAAGATGCGATGTTGCTCTCCATTTTATCAAGAGAACGTATTTTGAAACTTTGCATTTCACTCTGATTAAGGAGGCTCCTAATGTATATACCTTATAAATTTGATGGAAACATTCTTAAATATACTAACCTTTTTATATCGTATATATTTATAAGCACGAGTATAATAATAGTACGGTACCTTTCTGACTTTCAGATTAAGTGAAAAATTAAACAGGAACATATAGTAAGTCAAAGGTTATACGACCCATTGTGAAATAGCTGGAGGACATGAACATAGTAGAGAAACATAAATATTTTTGGATCAAACAATAAACCTTTGTGCATATTCTGTTTATTTATATACCATAATAGATAATATTTTATATTATCATACCTTATTTAATAGTGTGGTTTGCGGTGAGCATTTCATCTAGAGAGCAAAAACGTGTAAACAGATCACGTAGTGTTTTGGAAAACACATTCAGCGTGTCGTGATGCAGTGACAGTCATTATTTTCGTCCGCCAAATACTACCACATCTCTGAGAAGCAGCTCAAAGTATGTCACACATTGTGTCACCCATTTTTTATCATTCCAGTGCTAAACTACGCGTCCTGCGTACTTCTGACCTATTTACTTAATATAAAATAATAGCACCCGCTCTCCATCCATATTTTATTATACCATCTTGTGTCTACGGTACATATTTCATCGACATATTGCAGATTTATCCAAGTGGATTTATATAGGTTCCGTGTAAGCTCCATGGCAAGACAGTTTCCACTGTGATGTGGATAGTGTTCATTATTGTAATGATCCTATTTCAAAAATAATAGTGGAGACTACAACGTGATTACGTACTTAGCTATAAGACTAAATATGATTCGTTAATTAAGTAAGATGTGGAACATTTTGAAGTTTGAGAGAAGAGTTGTGTTATTTTTTGTCACCTGTAGATCACTTGCATTTTCTAAAGAATATACCATCTTATTATGTTGATACTTTTTAACCCTTATCAAAGTCTGGTTGACGTTTTCTCTTCTTTTCAGGGTCATGGCTGCAGATCCCCAATGTAAGGTATTTCGCGTTACAGGCTTTTGTTGGTCAGGAAGCCATCCTTAAAGTGGACAGCTTCCTCTCACAACTCAGAACCATGATGAAGTATATTTTAATGTTTTCCCTTTGACAATTCCTAATGTATATCTTTGACCAGATATAATGAAACTGATTAAAGAGAGCAGAAAGTGTATCTAATTACCAAACATTAGTAATTATGTCTAAAGAAAACAACGCGTAATTTCAAAATCTTTGATTCAACAGTTTGAAGTTTAAATACACGAAATGCTCTTTTCCCACATTAATACTACTGTTTTTAAACTGAGTGTACAAATTTTACAAATGGAATGAGACATATAATTATGCATAATACTATGTACTCCTTTGTTGACTAAAAACACTCGAAATGAACAGCGTGTTTTATTAAAAAAAATCTCGCGCAATAATTACTACCGGATTATTTGAAAACCTGGATTAATTCAATACGTCTTAATAATCACTCGTACAATGGACTTACTTCATCCCCGAGGAAGTCTGTTTTGTGTCTGCCTTCTTATTGTAGTCTGTTTTGTGTGTACCTTCTAGATGTAGTCTGTTTTGTGTGTACCTTCTTTGCTGCTCATGTTGATCTCTGAGGCGTCTATTGTTATATGGAAGTAATTTTGCTTTTATGTTCATCTATTTTTTATACAAAAATAATTTTACATTCAGTGGGTTATAGTGTCTTCTATATCTAACTTTTGGATTACAACTGATTTATTTGACGATTTCAGCCAAACCAATGTCATTGACTGCAAATACGGCAGGAGCATAATAAATATTCTGCCACAGAGTTTTTATAAAAAAAAAAATTTTGGGGGGTGGTGATCATTTGGTCAGATTATGGAATTTAATTATTTGATGCAGTGTCTCCGTCTTTCTCAAATATACCTGAATACACGTACCGTGTTGGTGTTGCGATTGATGACATTTTTCTGTGTTACACAGAGTATTGAAGCAGGAATAATCAGCCTTTCGTTCATAATTATACTGGAATTTGTGTGTTCTAAATATGTGCTGAAAATTGTAGCGTCTTTCTAAGATTAGATGGTTCTAACAGTTGTTTGGTTAACCACTGATTCTAATTTTTCTCTGACATTTCTGCACCAAAAGATGAAATATATTTGGTATTTATACAAGAAAGAAACGTTTTCTTTTTAGGATATACCAAAGCTATTCTAGATGGAAGCTTACAAGATGGAACTAACCCTAGAACACCACCAACACGACCTTTTTCATAAGGTCACCTTACTGTTAACCATACTCACTGACTAGTCATTACAAATATATCAGAAAAACAATCAATAGCAGAGAGCGCTAGGTTTGCTATGACATCATGCGTTGCAATAAATTACATTTGTAGCATGTTCTAAACCATATCAGTATATATGGCCATGCACAAAATCCAATTCGGCAATGCATTACACTGGTTTTCTTTAAAAATTTTTGTCAAGGTAGTACATGGGAAATAACTTTGTGGCGACACGAAAGGAGAATAGTCACATTTCATGCGCAAAGTTCCCCACCTGAAAGGTAACGCAGTTTCCTATAATTTTTATAGCTCATAAAGTGCTGGTATTTCTTGCTGCAAGTATAATTTCATATAGGACTGAAAAATATATAAATAAACTATTTCGTTAATAATTTTATATATTTAGTACTGAACTATATATATATATATATCTGTGTGTGTGTGTGTGTGTGTGTGTGTGTGATATTATGTCTTTACGCGCTATTTTATGCACTAGTTTCCATTAGTATGCATCATGCCCGAGTATCAAGGCATTTTTAAACCATTATATTGTTTGCAATTTAAAATTTACGAACATAAAAATCACGCTCCCGTGCAATTGTGCCTTTTCTAATTCATTTTTCCTTCATTTGCTTTAACTTTGTCCGCTTATTCGTTTTGGATCCGATCTTCGACGGTCATTTCGACGATTAATGAAGGAAAACTTTAAAAGGAACACGAACTTGCGTTGATTACTTGCAAGATAAACTGTCTTCCTGCATCTCATATGATACGTTTACATATTTATACACAGAGTTTCATTTAAGATAATATAAACAGGCATTTAGGACCTTTAAAATACGCGTTGTCATATAAATGAAAAGTTATTGCTATTTTACACCAGTCGTCGTTAGAGAAATCTTTTGATCTTAGCATTTATTTTAATTTATCAAAATATTACGTCACAGCAAAATAAGCAAAATCTAGAAGACCTATGTCATTCTGGTCACAGCCCCCCCCCCCTCCCCCCCGGGAAATATTTATCGCGTTCGTTAATACATTTGGCACGCCTTGCATCTATTATTATGCTTCCTGGATGGGTAGCTGACTAATTTCCAATTGTGCACCCAGTGGCGAACTCATCAGGGCGTGGCAACACCCCAAACAAACGTTGGCCGCATCTATGAATTCATATGAATTCATATTCTATTCCTTAGAATGGCCTCGTTAGTTATACGGTAGCGATCTTTAAACTTTCAAAGATTTGACCTAGAGATCATATCCAGGAGGTTGCAGTAAAACCCCATGGGGTAATAGTGGCAACGCATCTGTTATCCTTGGACAGTTAATGCTATTTGGCATAAATTCACTATTTTATACCCTGCAACCAGATCTGTGGTTATATGGTAGGGGTATCGATAGTTTAAATATATACCACTTTGCGTTTTATCCCTTTTGTGGTCGAAAGTTAGAAGTACAGAATGAAATGAGACAGCCTACATCCATAATAATACCTCTGACTACGTTTCACCCACAATAGTATATCTGGCCCAATTTTCAAACATTTGCTATAAAGATTTAGAAAATAGATTAAATAAATAAATAAGATAGCTATTATCCATCATGGCTTTATTTGTTGACAGAGACATGGCTACAACATATTTTCAGAGGAGCATCTACTAAATGATATTGTTTTAGTAAGCCCATTATTATGATTATACGGTGAAAAATGTATAAATGTGTATGTACACATTTACGTTTCCATTCCTATATTTCGACTTTCATAAACGATAGTCAGGGGCATTATTCTTCTCTTCGAACTTTCTTTAATTTGTTTTAATCGTTCCATTACATGGTATAGCTTTATCTTGCTGTACCCATTATACAATCGTTTTACATTTATGAATCATCTCTCTCTCTCTCTCTCTCTCTCTCTCTCTCTCTCTCTCTCTCTCTCTCTCTCTTAACATGTAATAAAGAGTTTTGGGAGTTAATTGTTTTGTTCTGAATTGGCATGCAAACCAGTGTTTCAAGCTGTATCTACCTATATTTAAAAACGTAATCACAAATCTCACTCAGCTGTTAATTGGAGCCACAGTGGCTTAGTGATCAGCTCCGAACTCACACTCAGTGCGTTGCAGGTCGGAACCCTCTTCACACCAGATCAGACTGACAACCATTTCGTGTTTATTGACAATGCACAATGGTCTCATCGACTCGATACTGAATAGCTCATGAGCAGAATAATAAAAAAAAAGAAATTAAAGAAAAGCAAAATATCAATCATATTGATTTTATGGTATGCTTACGTCAACAAGCAATTTTAGCTCACACATTCTAGAATGTACCCTTCCACCCCTGAAGACTCTATCAAAATCAAGCACCATAACTATTTAACATGTATGCAAGAATCATTAGCGAATCGAGAAAGAAAGCCTTAACAAAATAAGCGCACAAAGGTGATCATTTTCTTCACTGTCACACCAATCCATCTCCTGCAACGCCTGAATCTCCATAAAACTCGCTATTTTCTACCACATAAGCATATATACTAAATGAATTCGGATATAAATCGTGCGTAAGGCGGTGAAAGGTATTACTATTATGAAGAGTAGTGGACCATGAATGATATGACTTCACATAAGATCATGAAGTATGACAACTTCAGTAAACACATAAAAACAGAAAAATCAAAATGGGCAGCCCCTAACGCACATTACAAACAAAGCCTCAATCATGAACCAGCCTAGCACAAAGTCTTTCTTCGATAGAATCGCCCCCTTGTTCATACAATATGAAAACACGGAGAATACGTATGGATGTCCCTTGAATAAGTCATCCCCCATTGTCGCACCTTTCTGTGTTTCATTGTTATTTTAATTCATCAGAATTGTAAAGCTTTGCTTCATTATTTATATATTTATTCATATTTTCGTTTTCATATTTTTATTTACCGTTATTTTCTTCTGTATAAATTTCATGCTTGCCTTTGTGTAAACATCTGTTAGAAGTTTTGCTGCCATATACATTTACATTGTCTATTTTTAGCCTGTATTATCAAATTGCACGCATTTATGTATCTAAATTGTAAGATAGCATACACTACATAGAGTGAATCGAGACAGCTGATGGCAGTTTGCACTTTATCACAAGTAAGAACATAAGTGCTAATAAGTTTTAATTGAAGATGAAAAA